>JAHWXV010395645.1:0-11147 GCA_024586415.1 Phrixothrix hirtus | reverse complement strand
AAGGTAAGCAAACTTATCCACTTGTTCAATTATCTCGCTACCCAACTTCAGCTGACATATTTCCTTTTCATCATTCCTATTGAAAACTATTACCTTTGTTCTTTCACTATTGATCTTCAGATCCATTCTTTCACTCACTTCTACAAATTTATTCAACATTCGTTGCATTTCGCTCATGCTTTTAGCTAATAGTACTGCATTATCTGTATACATCAAAACCTTTGCATCTTTGCCGCCTATATTTATACCACTCAAGTCCTCGCAAGCACTTCTCACGCATTTATCCATAAATATATTAAACAACCAAGGAGACATCACACATCCTTGTCTCATACCTTGCTCAATTTCAAAGTACTCACCGCACCGTTCTCTCTTACGCACGCACTGCTTCCGTCATACATTGCTTTTATTGGATTCGGTAGTTCTCCCTTTACATTATACTCTGTCAGAGTTACCCATAGCATGCATCTATTCGCACTATCATACGATTTCTCTAAATCCACAAATGTAAAATACATTTTCTCATTAACCTTTAACACTTATCGGTCATTTGCTGCAGACTAAACATTTGATCCACGCACTCTCGTCCAGACATGAACCCACCCTGTACCTCTCATATATTTCTTTCAGTATTTATGCGAACTCTATCAAAATCATAATTCTACCAAACACCTTCCCATCTACACTTAATAAACTTATAGCTCTATAGTTCTTGCATTCATATTTACCACATTTGCCTTTGTACAGAGGCACGATCATAGGACTCTTCCAGTCCTCTGGCGCTCTTGCTAATTGGACACAAGCATTAAATAGTTTGCACAACCATTCGCCTAGTCGCATACCGCCATACTTTAAAATTTCGTTCGTAACTCCATCTACTCCAGCAGCCTTCCCATTTCTAATCCCTTTTACTGCATTTCGTACTTTTTCCACGCCTATACTCTTATCGCTCTCTTTAATTTTATTTATTCCAGCATTTGCCACATTTAGACTTATCCCAGTATCCCTGTTGCCATACAGCCCTTTAAAATATTCTTTCCAACGTAATATCACTTTACTTTCATCCCACGCCAAATCATTCCCGCTATTCCGTATTCCGTTTACTCGGTTCTTTACATACTGCTTTGCATTCCGTACTCACTTCCAAAATAATCTTTTATTACCGTCAAAATCATTCTGCATTCTTACTTCCTTCTTCACCCTCAAACTCTTTTTACTCTCCTTCACAGCTTCCTTTGCATGCTTCTTTTTGATCCGATATGCTTTCAGTAGATCCATTCTGTTCTTCACATCTTTGGTTCCAATCATTCTCTTATATACTTCTTTCTTCTCCTTTACTGCATCTTTCACGGCATCATTCCACCATGCATTCTTTCTCGACTTTCCAATTGTACTCACTCCACATACTTTAGGTGCACACTCTATCACGAGGCCTTTCAACCTCTTCCATGCACATTCGATGTCACTTTTTTCAATTTCATACTTCCATTCAGATTCTTCTGACAACATTCTCTTCTCTAGGTTTTGTACGTATTCCTTTTTCACATTCTCCTCTTGCAATCTTTCCACTTTCATTCTAGTCTTTCTTGCAACTGCCCTCTTCTTATATACCCACTTTCTACCAAGCCCAGTTTTTGACGATACCAGAAAATGGTCCGTGCCACATTCATCTCTCGTGTGTCCTTTACCAATGCGCGTAACCTCTCATTATAAACGATTAGATCAATCATGCTTATAGACTCTTCTCTGTTCCATGTTTACAAATGGATATCCTTATGTTTAAACCAAGTATTCGATACAAACATCCGCATTTCTAAGCATATCACAACTAATGCTTCTTTAGTCTCATTCGTTATGTGATCGCCGTAAGGGCCATTACACGATCACTGTTTTCTCTTCTTATTCCCACTCATCCATTCAGGTCACCCATTAAAATCACTCTATCATTCACGTGACATGCATTAAGTACCCCTTATAACTCTATCCAATAGGTTTCACATTCATGCTGGTTACCACTACTCACCGGAGCATAACACGCTACAACCACAACTTTCCTGAGGCCTATGTTCATTCAAACCCAGGGTAGCCGCGGAGATACCAATTGATACTCCCTTACATGCGTTTTAGCGAATTCGCTCAAAATCAATCCCACTCCCTTTGAACCATGCGTTCAGCTCTCTACTCCAGACCAGAAACCTAGACTTCCCCCATCCATCTCTATCACTTCTTTCCCTTTCCACTTAGTTTAACTCACACACAGCACATCTAACTTTCTCTCTCTCTCATTTCACTCAAAATCTCATGTTGCTTTCCATACATCCCTCTTACGTTCCACGTTCCCACTTTCCATTCCATTGTCTCGCATTTATTCCAAGGTGGGCCAATCTTGTTCAATCTCAGTCGCCCACCATGGCCTTGGTTGTCCTAGGCTTTTTTAGTGTTCTTTTTAGCAGTATTATTAAAGGTAGATCTGGTTGCTAGCCTAGATCGTACCCTATGTCGATGTAGAATTCACTACTTACGGAATCGACACCAGTGTCGACGTATTTAGCCTACGTGCTACAAGCGCAACCACATTCCTAGTATTATCCCAGGCACGCCTAACGCTATTCTATACAGACTAGCTTCCCTATAATAAACGGGTTACTCTGCAAGCCAGCACGTAGTTGCCCGTGCCACGACTACTAGGGCACGGTAATTACGCATACCATTTAAAAAAATTGGTGCGCTAATATAATTTATATAGGCGTTGTGTGCACAATCTAACAATGTAGGTTATGTTTCCAAAAATTAAATTAAATTAGAAATACACTAAATGTAAATTGTAACCTAGTATTCTCAGATGGTATACTGAAAAGGAAACATTTAAAGATAGTTAATATAAGCATATTATAACACTTATAGGTGAAATAATACCCGAGAAGCGTTTTATTTGTTTTGTGCCGTGATTTAGATATGACTGGCAAATGCCATGGTATAATTCCCTACTTTAAAACATTATATCTCAATAATCAAGTAAACGGTCCATGAATCGTTTACGCAGTTATTAAGAGCTGCTACAATACCTTCAGTTGAGTTTTTGAATATCATTTTCTATAATTATCTTGTTGGAATAGCATTTCTTTATTTTAATATTATAATTTTTAATAAATCAGCAATGAGTCCCACTAACATTATCAACATTTCACCAACTATATTTCAAGGACTTAAAATACTTGATACTTTCAGAAACCATAGGGAAATTGAATTGTAGGAATGTACTGAAGATATCTTATTAGATTTAATGAATGCATTGAATCTTTAGATTTTCTAGAATCTTACATTGTTAGTTACAGATAATCAGTAGAAGACGATATTCTGCACACCCTACCTGATCCACTTCATCCACTCATAATGGAGTGTTCAAAATACACAGAAAAGTTACCTTATGAATATAACTCAATGGTTGTTGAATATTGGAGAAGTAGAAAAAGGAAAAATTTAAGTATGAATAGTATAAGACAAAAGTTCAGGAAGATGAAGTTTATTCGACAATTATGGCACTGGGCTCATTATTTCAATCAATGAGATACGTGAAGGGAAAACGTTGCTAATATTTGTGACTTCACGTTGAAAAACTTTAAATTTGCAATAACTCACAACATGAACTCTTCAACTTCAAGGAAAAGTAGACAAGGAAGATTTTCGGCTCTATGCTGCTGCGCATTAGCTGATATGATTTAAGTCCGATCATAGAATGTAAGCTTGAAAAGTCAATAAATATTTAACTTGTAAAGCTGCAGAAAGTATTGAGGAGTTAGAAAACCAAGCAGTGGTATTTATTGATGAAGTGAAGCAAGATATGACAAAGGTTGGAATACAAAACCTACACAATTCCGACCAAAGTAGCTTTCACTCGGAAATGTATACTGGACGGACTTTGGTATTTGAAGGAGCAAAGCAAGTGCAATGTCTAGTCCAATCAGTCTCATCTTCAAGTCATACTTGTACAATACAACCATTAAGTATTATATGACGGGGAACTGCTTTTACCATTATTTTTGGTTTTAAAGGAGCAAAGTGGAAAACTGGTGACTGTAATAGAAGATAATTTGTTCGAACCTATTAAGGTTTATGTAAAAGCATTAAAGGCGGGAAAACTTACTCGAAATAAATAAATTCAACTGTATAGCTGATAAATTGGCATTCACTGCTAATAACTTATTCTTGTGCTTTCGTTTAGACTACATCAGAATCTTATTAGAGAAAAATTATTTTCCCAGTGTAAGTCAAAAAATCGTGTTATTGCTCGACTATTCGAGCAAACATTGTCCACAAGTCGTTTCTGCAGCAAAGAAGAAACCTTGAATTCTAAAATAATATCAACTGGGATAATAGTTGTGTTTGGATTCAGGACTTGGAAAAACTTCGACGTCTGTTAGACAGCGTACTGTTGAGGAATTTAGATATTAATCTACATTTACGAAATAACATTATCAAATTGCAATACTTGTTTCACAATCGATTATCATCACCATGATACAAAAATATTTTTGAATACTTCTGGTATAGCAGTGGATGCACTGAAGAAAAACCAGACTAATTCAACAATCCTGTTGATTTTGGTTTTGGGGATTCTTATAAGCCACATCATGGTGCGCTAGGCTGTATAAACGTAGCCATCATCCGATGTTCATGGTATAAAGGCTCCTTATGTTTCGAACATTCTTTTGATGCATACCATTTTCGTTCAAAGTAACAAAAATAACACACACGGCTCACTATAGTTAATATTACGTTTTTACTATTATATAAGTACAATATTAATGTCATTTCCAATTGGATATACACAAAATTTTAAAATTTATTTCACCAATTATCGTCATTATAAAATATCCACTGTATGTATTGCAATAGAGACTTGTCAATTGATATTGTAAGCTAAAGCTTAACTTTACCTTGTTATTGTTATATCTAATTTCAAAATATCCACTAATAAGGTATTGATGGCAAGACATTAGTTTAAAGCATTTCTATAGAAGCTTTACCGATCAGGAAGTTGTTCCGTTCTGATTATCTACGTTTTCATAGATTAACATCCCTTACAAGAAGTATATGAATGTTAAAATGAATTGACGAATAGCTCTAAAATTAATCCTTTAATATTAAGTTTAAAAAGTTTGCTTATAAATAATGTTCAGTGAAATTGTGATTTAGGTGTGGTTTACCTTGACTATCAAATGAACACTACAATATTTATTTTGAGTTAATCTAACCTATATTATTACATTAAATACACCTATGTAAATTATGCTATAGTACCAATCTATTTGAGTCGTCTACATACATCAACACCAGAACCGATGCTTCTACGGGTACATCTCAATAGGAATTAGCTTTATGGGTAATGTTAATTAACCTTTCTTTATATTATATTGAGTATAATCATCTGACGGTCATGGTAAGTCATTGCAACACACTTTATGAATGGAGTGATTTACCCCGTCGTAGTCAAGCATATATCATGTTCAAGGTTCCATACGTATAAATGAATGATTTCTATAAAAAAAACTGTAATAAAATAGATTGAAACTGCCATGATAATGAAGGTTCGCAACCCCATTTGCAACTGTTTCTCAGAAATACATAAAAATACGCCGGTTTCGTTTTAGCCTTGTCTATAACATATTTTGGAAAAAAAATCCTTTATAATTGAGCGTACATTTGCTACTTTGAATTCTTTTCAGGAGCGGTTTTTAACCTCACAGAAAGATATCGCCATGAAACCAATGGTGTTTTTGTTCCTCAATTAGGAGAATATTTTAATCTATCTCAATAAAATCGGCCTATTCCTATGTGAAACCCTCAGTGTGTTTCAATACAGGTCCAACCTCAGGAGTGATTTTTACCCTTTAAAACCGAATTTCTGCAGATATTAGAAATGTTAAATGTCATCAGAAACGGAGGGAGTACTTTGGGATGTGTTCTTGTATATAGAGAGCCGTAGGCCAAGGTGCAATGGCAACAACAGTTACGATAGAACTCAAGTGGACGACAACATGACGTTTCTCAGAACAAGTAAATTTAACAGTGAGTTATTTCAATTTTGAAGCATCAAGACAGTTAAAATGATGAAAATAGAGAATTTACGCCTCGTGGAAGTATTTCTTACAAACATCGTCGTCGTTCATTTTGGTTATTAGTTTATTTGTACCTACAGACTATTTCTTACGTTTATAATATTCCTATGAGTTCTCTTAGAGCTACTATAAAATATATTTGCATAAAAGCCCTTATTTATTCATGTATTGACTATTTCGCGATCTTAGTCAGTCCTTTATTTCACCTGTAGATGATTCGCGGTTAATTTTTATAAACTTGCAGTAGTTTACACAAAAGCAGTAAAATTTTAATGATCTACGAAGTTCTTAATTTGTAAAACCCATGCTATTGCTAACAATACATAATGAATAAATGAACTTCGCCATTATCTTTGAATTTTATTAACCTGTCTTCAAAATAACCGACCCTGGAGGCCTAGGCCTTAACAATAATTTTGCATAATCTATACGATTAATTATATCCCCCTCAAATGTCGAACAAACATGCATATGCACCCTTCATAATTTCGAAACAAGTTAGCTAAGCAAAACTCAAAATAAAGGTGATAGAGGTAGTCTTGTACAGCAAGAAGCTTAACTTCTAAATAAATAGAATTACCGCAATATACGCTTTTATATTATACAAGCGTAAGTTTTAAAAAATACATGAACCTTTCCAAGGCAACTCGACATATTGCATAACCTTACATAAAATTAAAGATAAGCGTACAACAAAGATATAAATTCTCAAATGGCGCGCTAGGATGCTCGTGAAGTCTGATTCCGTCCTCGTTGGGATTGGTCAGCGCGAGGTAGATTACTACTGCATGGCATTCAAAAATTCAAAACCCGCTTATAAGCTGTTCACCAGTACCGTTATAGTAAGGAATATAATGACAGGGACCACTATTGTTCCAGACTAGGAATTGATGTATAAATAAAGATGATAGAGATAGTCCTATACCGAGGGAAGTTCAAATTCGAAATAAATAGAAATACCAAATCGTTAAAAAACTATATACTAGGGTAAATAATAACGAAAGAAACAAATCGCTACAAAAATTAAACGAGCCATATCCTTTCAAGTTAGCAATGTCTTCTTGCATCGCATAACAGCAGTGGACTGGAACTTTCCAAATAGGAACATCGATATGAACCAAATCATAAATAAGCTTATCAATTTAATCTTTGATAATTTCTATCGAGCGTTTCCATATAATGCTATTAAATCATGCAGAGGTACTACAACCGATTACAAATAATGGCTTATCCGAGTATTACTCGATATGCAGCAAATCCTTAGATTTTTATCTAATGCTTACAATTTGTAACCAACGAATGATCTAAAGGACTTCAAGATCAAATACTAATATGTAATAAAAAGGGCTAAAGAAAAGTCAAATGAAAACTTCATTAATAAAAAAATAATGGTAAACAATGTGGAACCTAAAGTATAACTTTAGACGTAAAATTGCAAACAATTGTACGTGAACATACTTCCACGAGCTTACTCGACACTTTACAGTATTTCTAAGAACATCATATATGCATTATATCCCTCCAATTATGATCCAGTAGAGCTAATGCATAAGGTCATCCCTAACACTTATACATTCTCCTTCAGAATAGAAACACTAATTTAACTGCGAGATGGTCTCTACAATTTAAAGAATTCTATATCACACGATATTTTTCATCTAAAAGCTTTAATTATTCAATCAGTCAGCCCTAGCACCAAATTACTAAATGCCTGCACAAAGAGATTTGTTTTTTTTTCAGAGAGTTTTAAATTACCAACCATCATCCCAGTATTCAAAAAAGGTGCTGAAAACCACTACCCATACTCTCTAAATTACTTTAAAATCTTCTAGTGACACAAATGTTGCAATACTTTAATTAAAGAAATCCTTTCATCGCCTTTTATGTCTTCCTTTTTCAATCGCTAGCAAACTGTGAAGTTTAATTGCACAATTTTCTGATATATCGAATGTTAAACATTGGGTACTGCAGGGCTCCGTATTAAACCCCCTATTATTTCAAATTTTTGTGAATAATCTGCTTTACTACCTTAGTGACGCTGACATCATACTTTATGTGGAAGATACGAGCAATCGGCACTAAAAAAACTACTAATACTATAGCAGAGGACAACAAAAAATTGACGCTTTATTCAAATAGAAGATACGCCAGGTACCTTGAGATTGTACTTGATCCTAGGCTAACCAGGGTCTAAAACGGCGACAGTCCTACTGAAAAACTAAACAACCACATATACCTTCTACACAATCTGGGAAATTATCTGTCAGCTTTAGTACTTAAAACTTCCTATTATGCCCTAATACAATCCCATCTTCAATACAGCACACTAATCTGGGGATGCTCCAATTCACTACAACGATTATACAAATTACAGCGTAATGTTGTTAGAGTTGTAGCGGGAGTAGCCTCAAACAGGTCTCCCATTACTTCTACAACTTTATATTTATTACCTAATTCGTTGGTTCTTTTATCCAAGTATTTCTGGTACTGATAAAGCGGTGATTGATCTCCTGCAGAACTTGACGAGAATATACCGCAAGTTTTATTGCTGGTAGGGATTCGCCTTAATGCGTCGGCATTCGTGTTTGATTTGCCCTTTTTATACACAATTTCGTAATTACACTCTTTGACTCGCCAGCGTATTAATTTTTAACTACATTGCTTCATTGAAAATAGATATTGTAGTGGCTTATGGTCTATGTAAATTTTAAATTTTCGTCAAAATAATTAAGGTCGGAAATATTTCGTTGCCCAGATTACTGAAAGAAGTTACTTTTCGATTGTGAAATAGTTTATTTCAGAATCGTTTTGAGTTCTGCTTGCGTAAGCTACTGGTAGATCACTGCCCACATTTCCCTGAGACAGAACGGCTCCAATGGCAAAATTACTGGCAACGGTGGTTGGAATAGATTGTTTAGAAAAATCTGGGTACTGTTATAAGGTTTCATTTGTCAACAGGGTCTTACAAGTCTCAAAATGTTCGATGTATTCCTGATCGTTAGTGTTTACATCTGCGTCTTTCTTCAAACATTTTTTCCTATAATACCCCAATAACTCTTTGGAATGGGATAATTTAGAATGGTCACAAATTTGACAGGGTTTGGCTTCACGCCGGCAGGGGTGACTATATGTCCGAGATACGCGACTTCTTTCTTCAAAAATTTGGATTTGTCTAGTTGTAGTTTAAAATTTGCCTTTCGTAATGTTTCGAAAACTGCCTTTAAGTTAACACTAAGCTCTTGTAAACTTGTACTGAATATTATGATGTCGTCTAATAGACCAGACACTTTTCGTTGGTTAGTCCCCTTAAAATACTTTCTATGGCCCTTTGGATGGTCTCAGGGGCATTTTTTTTTATTCCGAATGGCATTTGGAGGAATTTGTAATGACCGTCTTCGGTATTGAAAGCTGTTTTTTGGATATAGGCTTCTTGGATTTCAATTTGGTGAAATCAAAATGCAAGATCAAGAGTTGTGAAGTATTGACAGCTTCCAAGTTTGTCAAGTAGATCAGAAATATTTGGTAACGGGTATTTATCACCAATGGACTTTCATTGAGTTTACGCTAATCTAAAACAACTTGCCATTTACATTTTGCAGATGCTTCCCGTTTTTAGGTACGATTCAAATGGAGATGTCCAGGGTGAATATAAAAGCCTTATTATGCTTTGATCAAGAATTTTTCGTATTTATGAGCGTATTTATTGTTTGAGAATTTCTGGGTACTTATATGACTTCGTGTATACTGGAATTTCACCATTTGTTTTAATGAAATACTTAATTTGATTTTTAAAAGTTAACTTGTCGTTTTCAGAGTGGAAAATGTCAGAAATTCATTCTATAGCTTTAGAATAGTCGATTTTTCTTCGGACTTCATGTGATCGGTGCGAATTTCTACGAATCCTATTCATATTAAAAAATGCCTTTACGGCCTTCCAAAGGGACATGGATAATATTTTAAGAGGACTAACCAACGAACAGTGTTTAGTCTACTTAGACGATATCATAATATTCAGCACAAGTTTACAAGAGCGCAGTGTCAACTTAAAGGCAGTAGTTAAGAATAAAAATTGTTTTTTAAGACATGCTTACAAATTATTGATTTTAATCTGGCGCAGTCGGTAGGATAACCAAAAAGGGTTAATAAATATAACTTAAAGGGCTAAAATGAACATACAAAAACACGTAATTAAAAAAAATTCTCTGATATCTGCGTTGAAATAAAATCACAATCTCGTTACAAGGCGAAGTAAGCAGATTCCAAATATAAAACAGCTACACTGGAAACAACAAACTCGAGAGGACATTGAAGTAAGTGAATTCCAAGCACGAGACCAATGTATCAGAAATTCATATTATAGGTACACTAATAATTTAGTGGTTTTCCTTAATATAATATAATAATTTTATTCGACTTATTATTCCGACTTATTGTTTAAATCCTTGTATATCTCCCTCAAATTAAAATAATATGCATAAAGTAAATAATCGATTACTTATATCATACTATTGTTATAAAAATAATATCGTATATTGTTATTTATTAATTATTGTCAAAAATCATGTACCTATTCTAAAAAAGTGATATATTGATATGCTGCCGGAACTTTCTGTGCCAAAGTCAGTTACTTCCCCGATTTATTGAAATTTCCGAATGATTGGTAACAAAATTTTATAGTACAGTCGATGTTACTGATTTCAAAAACGAATTTCTTATATCGAGTATATTATCTAAGATTCAAGGACAAGCAGCACTAGACATAGCGTCATGCATAACTAAAACGTGGTCCGATTTAAAGAACGATTAATCAGCGGTTATTCCGACTGCGTTAGTTACAAATCAATAATTTGTAAGCACGTTTTAAAACTCACTTTTTATGCTTAACTACAGCGATGCTCATCGTATCAGAAATCAATTAAATCTAAATCTAAAGTATAAAACATTTACTAGATGAAAACTTATATATAACTTATAACTTATATATATATATATATATATATATATATATATATATATATATATATATAT
>JAHWXV010395620.1:0-13231 GCA_024586415.1 Phrixothrix hirtus | reverse complement strand
TTTACAATATAAAATGTCAAATTTTACGAATATGACAATAACTTATTACACTAGCGACATCTAGTGGTCATTTGTAACAACATAAAAGGCAACCCTCGTAACTATCACAATACAACTCCAAAGTTAATCATATTTCAAAACGAAATAAATTATACAGCACAAGATTAGGATATATCAATCAACATCTATCAAGGAATAAGGAAAATGTTAGATAATCATAAATCTTTTGCAACGATTCTCTAAACCTAGTTTTCTACTGTGACGCTGTAATGAGCGTGCATTATAGGAACAAGATGGCCGTAGACGTTTATAACCAATTTATTGTATTCAGCATATTAACCGCAGCCTCGGCGATTTCTATTGAAACTGGAATTACGTGAAGTTTATGTCCCGGCATAAATAATCTAACGTGAATTGACCCTGAAGAAACATTAGCAAATTACAACTAATTTTTCTTTAAATACCTTTAAGAACTTTTAGATTAATTATAAGTACTTTAATTCTAAAAGTATGATTTTTCTCGTTTCAATAATGTTCTGTCAAAAGAAATAATTGCATCTCTAGAAGCTCAAAATCCTCGCTGATTGTTTGACGCAGATACCACTTTCGTTTAGGGAAGTAGTGATGAGTGGAGAACATAAGCTTCCATTGTTCTAGTGTTTGACAGAAAAGGTCTGTTAATGGCACTTTTGAATAAAATTTGGGATAGATCCGACAGCAGTAAGTCAATTCGGAAGTTGTACTCGCAAGTTCAAAAACTGGCTATATTTGCAAGAGAAAGTCAACTAGCCGTCTGCTGATATCGGCAATACGGGTAGAGAGTATCCATGAAAATTTGATACGAAGCCCTCAGAACTCTACCCGTCAAGAAGGCTGTGAACTTAGCATCCCACTGTATGAAGCGTTCTTCGAAAACGTATGTAAACTTTGAGGAGATAACGCCTAGGACTGCAATCATCTTTCTATGAAAATCTACTTACGCTACTGGAAAAAAGCGATTTCCCTGAAAAACAGATATTTAGTAACGAGGCAACTTCCCACATTTCAAGATAATTTGAATAACCCGAACTTTTTCCATCAACGCCAAAATGACGTTATGAGGCAAAGCATTATACAACCCAGAAAAACCATAAGTTATAACGATGACATTTGTGTTTGTTTGTTGTTTACAACAATGACCAACCAATAATTCTCTTGAGCAACGCATTATAAAATTATTTTGAAACGAGAATGTTTAATCAGCTGTAATGTTGACAAAACTTCGTCAACAGTTTTCAAGAAATTAAGTGCTTTACTGGCGTACAGCTTTCTAAGAAGGACAAGAATGCATCAAAGATGTAATACACACAATGCGTCCACGAACATCGGATACCCCTGAAATATTTAGCGAATCGTCGGGTTTTCGTTCGCAATATGGCAAATACATTTAAAATAAGCAATGGCAATGTTAAACACATTATTAACTAGCAGTCTAAATACAGGAAAATTGTGCTACCTAGATCCTCAAACTACTTAGTGTGGAACAAAAAGTCAAAAAGTTCAAGTGTCAACATATCTGATGAACCGATTTTGTTGACAATGAGAAACTTTTCTAACAAAAGCAGTCGTCTGTGACGAGAACTGGGTGCATGACTTTCTTCGAAAGTCAAAGAATGCAGTGATAGAATGGCGACACAAAACTTCGCCGATGCGGAAAATAGTGAAAGTGCCTTCTTCAGCAGAAGAAATTAAGTTACAGCATTTTCGAAGAAAGGAAGGTATGGCTTACAAAGGGCTTTTTATGAAAACGTCGTACAACTAATTCCCTTTGCTATTCTCAGTTCCAGATCAAAACGGCGGAATCAGTTCAGCGAACGTGTGATTCTCATCCATAACAATTCTCAGCCACATACTACTCAATTAACTCAAAAAACGTTGATAAACATTGAGGAACCCTTCCTGGTCCTCCATATAGCCCAGAATTTTTTCCTTGTGGTTTCCATCTCTTTGGGCCCCTTAAGAGAGTTCTAAGCGGCGTTAGATTTGAAAGCAATGATGACGTTGAAAACTTATGCAAAACTGACTGCGCACTCATTCTAAACTGCTTTATTTTGATGTAATTCTAAAATGCCTAAATTAATGGCAAAAGTGAACCGATTTTGGAGGGGAATAAAATTTTGTTTTAATAAGGAGTTATAATAATAATAATCAGGACCATATTTAAACTAGCCTCGTAGAATGATTATTTGAGATATTAAAAATCCCAACACATTCTTGAAAGCTTTGTTTGGTTCGGTCAAAGTCAGTGTATTTTGTGCCATTCCCACAGAAGTAACAGTTTGTTTGTTTGGTAGCTGAGCCTTCAGAATGCAGAAATTCCCTTGGTCCTCTTGGACTATAACTGTTATATAGTCATTTTTCCATGCCTACTAGAATTTTGCCGAATTTGGAGGAGTTCCACCGCCAGTAGGGATTTTTAGCGTGCCAAAAATCACATCGACACGGAACCTACCTACTTCCTTTTCCAAGGAGGAGGCGTGTTTTTTAAATTTTTCTCCACTGAAAAATTTAAACCCGCGTCCCTTGGTTGTAAAGGCGAACATGCTAAACGCTAGAGCAGTCGAGGTCGGTTAGAAATAACGGTACTTCCAACAACTGAAATTGGGTTTTCCTGTATCGCATTATGCTTGAGAAGAAGCGTATTAAAATTGGAAAGACTTATGCCGTAGATTAAAAAAGAATTTTATACAATGTTGACTTAAACATTAATTTATATACGTTTTAATAGAAATACATTGTGATTAAAGTAAAGGACTTAATTTACTGTTAATAATTAAAAAAATACTTTACTAAAAACATACTCTCGCACACAAACGCTGTTGTGTGACGCCTATGGTAAAGAAGCGTTAGTAACATTTTATTTTAATCATTGTCATATGTGTATGTTTGGTTATCTACCTAGACAACTGATAAATATTATTGAAGTCGCTCTATTTTTATACTCTGGAGACAAAATTGTAGAACAAAGATTATTTAATAAATTAAAATGAATTTCCAAAACACCTTGACAATGTAATTGTAAAACATGTAACTTACCTTGCTAATTCTGTAATGCTATTATGCGAAACATTGCACCATGACATTTTGCCTAGATCCACAATATGGATTCCTTCCAGTTTATTAATAGCATTAAAACTTATATCTAATACTTCGACGTCTCTTAATCCTTTAAACTGATTTTTTTTAAGTTCCTTTAATTTATTTCCATGCAAGTCAAGAGTCTTAAGCTTCTTTAACGGCTGAAGACTTTCAATAGGCAGCTCCGATAAGTTTCCATTTGAAAAGTGAAATTTTAAAAGTTTCCCCGATAATTCAGATTTAATGAACGCGTCTGTGGGAATTGACGTAATATTGTGTCCATCGATTCTTAACACCGTCAAATTACCCAAATTCTAAAATTAATTTGCTTTTATTAGTTTAATATTAAGTGTTTACGTACCTGGAATGCTAAAGTAGGAAATTCAAGAAGTTTTGAATTCAAAATATGTAATTCGTTTAATGTTTTATTTACACCTAAGAATGTGTGCTCATCAATACTTTCAATGGGAGTGTCTTCTATTTGCAGGACACGTAACTGTAACTTGTACAGCAAACTTCCAAACAAACGAGCTGTAACATAAAATAATTTGTAAATATATTTTCAATTTCATTTCTACATCAAATAAAGAAATATAAATACTTTATAAATCATCAACCTTTACACGCTAACTGCGAGATCTGAAAACTGAATTTGGGTGCAAAGGCTAAAGCAACAAAACGAAAACAATTTTTGAAACATTCTTAATGTTCACTGGAAGACAGAAATCCATTACCAGTTACAACTGTAAAAGACTAGCAACGACTACTATTGTTTCGTCTTAAATACGGTAGTGACAATGCTCGCAGTGTGCATGAATATGCACCTAAAGGTAATAATGGGTTAGTCTTCCTCAATATTATACAAAAATCTCTACATTTATGTATATCATAGTTTAAAATTTAACATGTATATACGAGGGATAATAATTAGGCGGCCTAAGAATAAAAGAAAATGTTGCTGTTTTTCAACGTGATCTCCTAAATGTTTAATACATTTGTTCCAACGATATTCCAATGCTTTAATTCCATCACGCAAAAAATTTTCTGGATGTCCAGCAAAAGAGATATCTACCACGGCTTTAACCTCCTCATCAATTGAAAATCTTTGCCCCCCTAGGAAAATTTTTAGTTTCGGAAATAGTGAAAGTCTGATGGAGCTAAGTCGAGCGAATACGGTGGATGGGGAAATAAATCGTATCTTAATTCATAAATTCATATCATGATCAAAAATGATCTTTTTATGCGCTAAACCGGGCCATTTTTTGCGAATTTTTTGTACAACATGTCAAGACAATTGGTATAGTATTCGCCATTTATTTTTTGCCTCTTTGGAAGGTAATCAGCTATTACATTTTTGGCAGACTTCGTTGTCATGGCTATCTTTGGAACCCAAGAACCTGATTCCGTCCATTGCTTAGATTGCAGTTTTGTTTCTGGGGTATAGTATTGAACTTACGATTCATCTGTGGTAATAAACCTTCGCACAAAGTCATCTGAATCCTTTTGAAAACAGTCCAAAAATTCTTGCAGCAGTTGAACCCGCACTCGTTTTTGCTACAATGAAAATAAAAACGGGACCTATCTTGCAAAAAAAGTTTCTTTATACATAATTCTTCACCCGCTCTTTTGAAATACCTACAGTACTGACATTTTCACTAAATTTTAGCCTCCGGCTTTTTATCACTATACCCTAGATTTTTGCGATCATTTGTGGTATAGTGTCCCTTTCCTTCTGGAGTGCCTCAGTTGGTGTTCACCTTGGATGCTTGTGCAGCCACGTTTGAACTCAGCTAGCCAACTTTCTATGCTCGTATGTGAAGAAGCAAAATCATCCAAAACATGCCGAATTTATTCAAGAATATCTGCATTTTTTAAAACTTTCATTCGAGAACCTCAACGACGGCACGTTTCTCAATATTATCCATAGTAAAACAAACAAAAATATTGTTATTTTGCGAAGCTGCTAACAACAAACTATTTCACAGATTGAAGTCAGATTTTCAATTTATCAACATGGAACTTCAAAATTTCACACTAATAGTTAGTGTAGTATCGCCCTGTCTTTGGAGGTCGCCTAATTATCATTCCCTCCTCTTAATTCAATGTAAAAGTAAAGATTCTTATTTTATTTAGAATAAGCTGCAAAATAAAGCGGTACAAGGAATTTGGGTCCAAAATAAGTTAACTCTGCAAAATTATGTTGTTTGGCTTCTATAACATATTCAAAACGTTGTTGTATTTGTAAATTCATAAGTGTCACGTGATCCTTAATAGCGTGGTATTCTGACTACATCACAACAACTTCATTGATTAATATTATAAAAGACAACCGTATCGATGCCAATTTCTTTTACCTTTTTATCAGCAAACTAACTATACTAATTTGTATAAATTTTTTTCCGTTCGCGACAGAATCCATATAGTTTATGGATTACACGAGTACATCTTTTGGTGTTACTGCTAAGTATAATAATTGAATTAGTTACATGTCAAAGTCGTTCGATAGGAGGTCATTTTTTAACAAAAATTTAGCCGTAACTATTATACGTCAATATAATCAAAATGTGCCAAGGCATAGATCTAAAAAAAGCTTGTTGATTAATAATCATCGCAATAGACTGGAATAAGGATGGAGAATCTTTACGTGTCGAAAGGCTTTAAAAACAATATCCATTGATAGTGTATCAAGCGCGTCATTAAGGAGAAATAATAAAATTACGATGTGCCGTAGGCACATTTTCAGCATTTTCTGATTTTTTGGGTGAACAAAGTTTTTTCGACTGACATAGGTTCGCTATCCCTCGAATAGAGTATATAAAAATTATATTAAATCAAGCTCTATCATTGCATCAAACTTGTAAGCAACACATTATACTTTTGGTAAAGTCGTCTATGAAAGGATGGTGTGTTGCCTATAGTGCGACGATTACTCAGCATACATTCATTCGATAAATAACAACGCGTTTTCATTTCCATCAGGGTGGTATGGTTGAGTTGGAATCATATGACGTCATCAACACATGTACTAGTCATTCACCGGTTTTATAGAAACGGTGTGGTAGACATGCGATAGATTAATTCGTTTAAATATTAGTAAATCTTTCAAATCATCCGATTCAGTTGATTCTTCTTCTGAAGTATTTAGTATGTTTTTACGAGCACCAACATGCTTCTTCTCAATATTTTATTCTAATTGAAAAATTTTTTGTAGGTTATTCACTGCTATAGCCCTAATTTCAATTTAATTTTCCATCACCATCGATATGGTGTAATTTTCAACAATTGATGGATAAATATATTATTAAAAAAAACATTTTGGTAGATTAACCTTAATTGCCAAATTAACAAAAACAAGTTGGTGGCTACACCGCAGCCACAGCCAATATACAGGGTGGCCGGGATATAAACAGCATTATTTAACGCACGTGTAGACGGACCCTTAGGGAAACTAAAACTGTACAAAATAGTAATCTACGTCGAAAAAATTTTACAAATTTTCACGTAAATATTGATCACAAATTGGGATCTATAATGACCTACATTCAATCATGTATATGTATGTATACCACAGAAACTATGTGTATTTATTTAGTATCATATTATCGAACTCTAATCGGTTTGTTTTAATAATGAATGAATTAAATTAGCCGTGTAAAAATGTCTTTGTAGTACTAACTTGAAGACATTATTTTTGAAATTACGTATTTCAATGTTTCTATTCTGCTATAAATTTATTGAATAATTAATTATTAGATTGTTGTTTTAGTTTTTGCTTTAGCTTAATAAAAACGATGGTAAATATAGTTAATTTAGGTAGACAGCCATAGGAGATTGTAAGGTTTTTATAAATATTCGAAATGCGAATAGATACTTTAAATTTTTATTTGTTTTATAGTATTCCTTGTAAATAATATTAAACTTACAAACGTTTATGAAGTAAATAACTGTTCAATTACTGGATAAAAAGCTTTTATTCTTTTTTGATATTTTAACGTAATCCATAAATTTTAAAATGATTTATTTTGAATAGATACGCTGAGGAAGGGTCTGTAAATTTAATATCATTTGCAAATGACGCTATAAATAAAATAAATAGCAATTAAAAATTTGGGATACCTATTCGCATTTTAAATATTTGTGAAGCTTTACAATCTCTGATATTTTACCTTAAGTAAACATTATTTCATGTCATAGCTATGAAAATGATAAATACTGAGTTTTCTTCTACTACTTGTACGAGGGGCACTATTTATATTGTGATCCTAATAATAAAAAAACAGTAATTTATCATTAAAAATTGATTTTCAAAATATTCCCGTTTATGATCTATATACTTTTGCGTTCTATCGAATCAATTGTCAGAACTTTTTTACCATTCTGTTCGAGAAATCTCTAAAACATGGTTTTTAAACGCATTGGCGGCTTCTTCTCCCGACGAACCCCGTTGTCCACGTAATTTATTCTTAACGTTCGGGAACAAAAAGAAGTCATTGGGTGCCAAATCAGGACTGTACAGTGGATGACTCATAAATATAATTTTTTGAGTGTTCAACTAATTTATTGTTAGACGAGATGTGCGAGAGCTCCCACTGTCGTGATGCAGAATGGTCCTACGGTACTTGTTTCTTTTCCTTATTTCCCTGAAAACTTCCGATAAATAAATGGTGGTGTACCTTTTAGAAGTGACCATTTACGTTCCTGTAAAGACTTGTTACCGCATGACCAGTTATTCCAAAAAAAAAGGTGAGCGTTTGTTTCGAAGTGCTTCGAGCGCAAACAACTTTTGTTGGGTTTGGTTCACCTTGAAACACCCATACAGTTGATTGCTGTTTAAATTCCGGCTCATACGCATATATCCATGATTCTTCACTTGTTACAATATTATATACGTCTTTTGAAGCACCATCACTGTATTTTGTAAGCATTTGCTTCCACCAATCGACACGGGCATCGTTTTCATATATTTTCATATTATGTGGGATCCAACAAGAGCAAACCTTTTTCACGGCTAAATGTTCATGCAATTTTTTTATATGCTAGTTGAATATATAAGGTTGCCTCAATTTCACAGTATGTCACATGACAATCTTGCGTTATCAGTTTTTGCACAGAATCAATGTTTCTTGGCTTAATAACTGATTTTGAACGATCTTCGCGACTTTAGTCGGTGAGCAAACGGTAGCCACGATTAAACTCGTTATGCCAGTGTTTCATAGTGGCAAAGGATGGGACCTTATCGTCAAACTTGGAAGTATACTCAGTGACATAAAAATTGCAACACCAAAAAGGAGTAGGAATTTCTTAATCCAAGTTGGTAGATCTATTGGGCTGACATTAAATAATAATTGATTAACTTTTGAGATCAAGTAGTAATGTGGTAACGTCACATTTGATAGTTGTTATAATATTTTGCTAACTTTTTCGGTCTGTATTTTTCGTACGATTTGTTGTTCTTTTTCATTGTTAATTAATATTATATTGGTTGTTGTTCCTTTGTTAATGTGTTTTGTTTATTTGATCATGCCTAGAGTATGGCAACGAGAATGTTGCCGTAAATTAAGCGAATTTGGCAGAGGTCGAATTATTGGTTTGCACGAAGCTGATTTTTCATTTGGGGAAATTGCTAACTGTGTGTGTGTGTGTGCGAGTCTGTCGTGCATCTCTCGCTGGCTCTTGTAAAAAAGTATCACTATATGAATATTACATGCAGACTTCTCTTTAGATTATAAATCAAAAATAATATGATTATCATTATAATTTATTATTAGAAAGTCCTTGTTGATTTAAGATCTTCATAAATTATACTGGAAGATTACACAAACCAATTTAACAATTAAACTTGTAACAGAAAAATGCAGGCAATTACCAATTTATCCACTGCTCATAGAAATAATTGCGCAAAGATTCTTGCCCTCAGAAAAATAATATGGTTCTCAAAGGAAACATGTAAACGCTTTAGAGTGTGTTCCATCTAACAAGGAAACCTCACGAGGTATCCCCTCTGATTTGATGAATTTTGAATATGTTACAAACGACTAATATCTAAAAGGCACGTATTATTTCCTAGTAGCCCTTAATAATAAAAAAATCAAAATGCCACCACCGTAAAATAAGGTAGCCATAACAATAGAAGCAGGCAATAAAAATCCAGCAGGGTTATATTTAACTGGACAGCATCCTCGGTCACAAACGGTCACAAACAAAAAACACAAATACAAAACCAGTTTGAAATACAGACTTGTGATTAGTAAAAAGAAACCGGGAAAGGAGCTGCTAGAGAGAGTTAATAAAAATCCCAGCACACTAAAAACATCATCTTTATTCGTGAAACACTGTGGCAAGACATACACTAGTACCTCCAACGAAAATATCAAGTTACGTCGAAATGTAATTCAGACACACAGTATGATAAAATGCACGCTTAGAATATAAGAATCAAATACCTGAAGCGTTGTCCTCTACAGCACAAGTCATAAAGAATTACAAACGCGAATGTAACATAAAATTTAATTCATACCCAAGCCTCGAAGGTGAAACTAAAAAGATGCTGGAGCAGTGAAATACGGGAAAGTTATCGGAAAGTTTAAGAGCCGAGCAGTTCGATAGAGCAAAGCCCTGGTCGACTTCCAGTTTGAACGTGTATCGAAATACTCAAAGTCTGGGCCTAACTGAAAAGGGCAAATAAATATCAGTAATTATATTATCAACATCCGAGATACTATAAAACAGTTTAAAGTAAGTGAAGCTTTAATTACATCTGATAACCTAATCATAACAGTAAAGTAAAATTTGAAAATATTTAAATGTAAAAATTATTTTAAAGTAAGATAAAATGTACGGCCTAAAAAGCCTCCCTCGGGCAGTAAAATCATTCAACCTTGTTTAGATTTTTGCAGCCTGCGATTTGAGGTATTTGTTCCATACAGGCCATTGAATCGTTTGTAACCATTTCTAGATTTTAAATTTGTGTACTTAACATTGTATTTGCATATAAATTGATTTTTATGATTTAAAATAAATTTACAAAAACTATGATCTTTGTCATTTATTGGAAGCGAGTGTCGATTTTTGGTGGAAACCTACAAAATTTAAATAAATATTAATATAAATTTATAATTTACTTTCAAGTAAAGATACACATACACACGCAGGCACGCACGCGCACGCACACGCGCACGCACACGCACACGCACTCGCACACGCACACGCACACGCACACGCACACGCACACGCACACGCACACGCACACACATACACACACACACTATACAACGGATGGAGTTGACAAGAGGAAATAAATTTTTATTGTTGATTGTACAATAGAAAGTCATTCTTTATAAAAAGTTTTGCTTATTGAATAATTACGTTTATCATCAGAAAATCTACGATTAAATGTACAAATGTCCATAAATTAAGATAACATGAAAATGTTTCAACAGAAAAGTATCATTATTGCATTTTCATAGTTTAAATACAAAATATCAATCAATTTAGAAAACCAACGAAATTATTCTATATGACAATTTTCAAGTTCCACATAGCTGCATCCTTTTGATGAATTCGCCATATGCTTTACGTATGGTGTGCGGTTCATTTATATTATTCACTACGACCTGTATTCGTGCTTTTAGTACTTCTCGATCATGCGGCAGGTCATCTGTATAAACTTTTTGTTTTGAAGTATCCTGCAAAAAAATCGATAGGTGTAAGGTCAGGCGATCTATCAGGAAAATTTATTGGTCCAAATCCTCCCATCCATCTTTCTACAAACTAATCTGTCAACCACTGTCGTACCAAAAATGTTGAAAGAGCAGAGCACCCGTCTTGTTGCCAAAAAATGTTACGCCGCATTTCTAGCGGTAAATTATCATTATCATGTTTCCAAAACATGTTGATTCAAATTCTCGACAACAAAATATGAACCAACGATTCGATCGTAAAAAATTCCGCGCCAAACATTCACTCTTTTATAACGTTCACTTCGTTTTTGAATGACGTAGTTTGCATTTTGAAATGCACAATGGTAACTGTTTTGTGACGAAACGTGGCCGTTGGTGCAGAAGGTTGCTTCATCAGTAAAAAGGATCATTCTGTGAAAACGTGTATTTACGAGATAATTCTCACCAATCCATAAACAAAAATGCAATCGCTTCTTTTCAACTGTATTTTCTCTATAAATTCTTTGCAAATGTGCTTTACTAATATTCAGACTTTGTGTTAGTTTCTGTAAAGCTAACTTTGGTGTTTCTATCACTGAATCTAATGCTAAAATTGTAGCCGTATCGTCTTCGTGGTATTTTGTCTTGAGTTTCTTAACAATCACTGCAGATCCAGTTAAATTAAATTTATTTAGAAGTTTGCGCAGTGCTTCGCACGATACCGCAGTGTTTGGGAATTTTTCATGAAACATGTCTATAGCATTCGATAAGATTCGTTTCCAATGCCATAATATTTAACTAAATAAATGCGTTCTTCAATGGTTAATATTTTGTAACTTAATGGTGTTTTACAGTTCAATATTATTTGACAACAGCAAACTGTGATCAACAAGATTAAATTACTATTATCTACATTACATTCAAGATAACACGTTATCTTAGTGAACTACACATTAACACACACGGACAAATGTCTAATGAAAAATATTGAAATGGTGGTGTACGCAAGACGTGACGTTTATTATACAAAAATAGTACATTAAAAATAAAATCACGTTAATTGTAAGCAAAATTTTTATTTTACAATAAAGGATGTGTTCGTCCTACATATTTACTGAATGCTTAATGTTTAATTGCATTTAATATGATATTAGCGATATTATAGGAATTCGCCAAATTTAAATGCCAAATTCCGAAGCTCGATATACTTGCTCTAAGAGAAAGCGTTTACTGTCATTGCCTAATTGCAATTTTCACATTAAGATTAATTATCACATTAAAAGCAGTTTAACGTAAGTATGATAGCCAAAAATTTTAATTTGGTAAATTTGAACAAATTTAGATCAGTAAAGCATTTGGTGTTTATCTACAATCGCCTTGCCTCGGGCTGAGTGTACTATGAAGGATTTTGCATACTGGTTGTTGTAGTAGTGGTGTGGACAAATGTGTCTGCGATTGTGAAAGTACATGCAGTTTTCGATTGAAACCTTAATGTAAGCAAAGTCTGATAAGAATGATCCTGACAAATAAACTATATGAAGTTATGCCTCTGAAACCTATTGCTTTGTAACGTTACGGTCCAGTTGAAAAATGTTTTCTTTTGCTTGCTTGTTTTCCAGCGATTTTTGTAAATAATTTCTTTAAATTTATTAATTTCAAGCTCTTTAAGTACAATAAAATATAATACTTTTACTTGTAATTGTTTCAATTCAAAATAGAAGATTAAATTATTACTTATGAGTATATATTAATTTAGGATTTAAAAACTTATTATATGCATGTAAAGATTTTTGAATTATAATTAATTTAATAATTTAAACAAGCCAATTTTTTCATAATTCATTAACTATCTAATAAAAACTTTAAATCATTACTTACCAAAATTGCATTTATATAAAATCAGTTTTTCAATTGGTAACTTAAATTCCGCTAAATTATTCAATCCAACACTAATTTTCGCCAAATTTGTATTTTTACACGAAATTGTAATTCCATCATCCGACTCTTTGATACACGTGCAAGGGCTTAAATAATATTGGTCCTTAGGACATCTATAACGTGGACCCGGGGGAATATATTCAGAATTTGTGTAACCCAGCATCAGTACCATTAGCTGTAATGTTGCGGTTAACCCCAGTATTGATTGCATGATCGAATTTAGGTCCCTGTAATTTAATATGTGTCAATGACAGTCGACTTTGAACTGAAATATAATATAATTTTGTTAACATGAAAGCTAGTTAAAATTTGCATTTACATGTGTGAATGTTATTTTTATGAACTAGGATGTAAATTAAAATTACTGTAAATAGTAAATAAGTAGAAATTATATTACAAATAACGTAGTAAAACAGTAGCGGCGCGTAGTGGTATGTCTTGGGGGTGCACAATCCGAAAAAAACGTCTTTACACTACAGCGAATACAAAAACACTGAGAGCACAACTTCAATGTGATC
>JAHWXV010395429.1:0-10796 GCA_024586415.1 Phrixothrix hirtus | reverse complement strand
AGTGATGGTTTAGTAAAAACATCTTCAGGTCGTGTTGTGCGACAACCAGTAAAATTAAATTTATAGTTACGCATTCTACTAAGAAAGGGGGATGTTAGGGTATTTATAATATAGGAAGTTGGCACTAGTGTGTGTGAGAATCTAATGGCGGATCTAGTTGATCATGTTTGAAGTTATAATTAGGAGAATCACATTTTATGTTTAACAATAAAGTTATATAAAATAATAACGTATTAATTATTTTAAATACGACACATGACACATGAGGTAGTGCCATTTAAATTATTGGTTTAGGATAGTTGGGAGCATAGATGAAAGTTCCCCAACGGATTATATTTGGTTATTAAATCCCCCCTCCTACCCGAAGCAAATTTGGCGTGTTTCAGCGATGTTTCATAGTTTTTCAGAGTAAAGAGTTATTGTAGGTGGGAAGTTTTCAAAGTTCTGCAGAACTTTGCTTGGGATGAGGAGGGGGGATTTAATAACCAAATATAATCAGTTGGGGAACTTTCATCTTTGCTCCCAACTATCCCAAACCAATAATTTAAATGGCACTACCTCATGTGTCATGTACATTTTAAAATTCTCATTCTTTTACATCAGAGAAAATTAAAATCGATTGGTGAATTTGATATGCAAATGTATATATTCAATCATTTAATTTCTTAAGCATAATTCAACTTATCACATTTTCAAACTGCATTTTATTGTTATTTTAAGGCAATCTTCTAAAATATACTAGCTTCAAAAGAAACGTTATCACCTCTTTATGTGTTTTCTTGTCTATTATTATCTGTCCGACCAATCAAAACAAAAGAATTAATATGAAGCACAGCTCCTTAATTTACATATTTATTTGTTTTATGCCAAATTAAAATTGAGTGTAGTAATTGACATTAATTTCTTGCAACTAAAAGTCGGAAAGGTGTGCCTTTAAGCATAGTCGAAACTTCAGCCGAGGGAACAGAAATTGTTTGTACTTATGTCCATGAAAATCGTTGTGCTAGTAAAACTGAGGTAGTGTTTAATGAAAAATATCCTGACAAAAATATTTCTCATAGATACCAAATCGACTTTGTGCAAAAATTTGTAGAAACTAGTTCGATAATAATAAGAAAAGAAGAGAGCTAAAGGTTTTAAATGAATCTGTGTACATTTTCAGCTGTGGGCCGTTTTGTAACAAATCTAAAGACACGATTCCCAATTTTCAACCAAAGGGGCCGTGTACAGGGTACTGTAATCCAAAAATTTCTTTTGTATATAAAATTCAAAATTTTCAACAATTGAGGCAAGATGATTATGACAGAAGGATTGAATTTTGCGAGGAAATGACTGGACAAATTCAAAATTTCTCAACTATGTTGAGGAATATTTGTTTCAGCAATAAAGTGACACTTTATTGAACGAATGAATCAATAAACTTAACTGCAGATAATGCAGAAATCAGAATCCATATGTGGCCATACGCATTTTACTCAAATGTTAATATTTGGGCTGCTACCCTAGGAAATGACATCATTGAAATTATTTTTATTGAAGGTAATCTAACTGGACAAATATACATTGATCTTTGAGTAAATACAAATGATTCACTTATTACCCAGTCATTGGAAGGTCAAGGTGATACAAAATGGAATACGATTCTTAGCGAGCAGAAGCTGTATATTCTACACGATGGAGCTACTCCTTAATATGCCTTACCGACCGGTGAGAAAATTTTTGTATCGTGGAATGCAGAGAAAATCGATCGATAGAAGAGCTGCTCTATAATGAGCAACAGGATCTCGCAATAAAGCACCACTTGATTCTGATAACAGAAAACTAAGTTATTTTTGTACAACGTTTATGAAATTTAGTTTTATTGTAGAATATTGTAAAATTTATATACAGAAGTTTATTTTGCATTTAGTTCTGTTACAGTTAACGATTTGCAAGTATTGTGCCCATTATAGGTTCAATTATCTTTGTATAACATATTTGAGATTTAGTTTAAGCTTTTCTTTTTGAAAATTTTGTTAAATTTTTACGTAATAAGCTTTTCTGTATTGAATATTATTGTAGTTAATTATTTTTAATCTCGTTCATAAAATTGTGATTTTTACCAGTATCGACAGTGCCGTCAACGTTTTGGAATTAATTTCTCCGTTTAATACATTTCTGTCCTTAGTGCAAGCACCCTTGGCCGATTTTAATTCTTATCGATATAAAAGACCTTCTAAGTCATTTAAAATGGGATAGGCTATTTAAAACTTTGGGGTTGTGGTGGTTGGAGCGAGGGTGAAACTTCCTCAACTATTTATAATGGGTTATTAAATGTCTCCCTTCAAAACAGAATTGACGTTTTTCAGTTATTTTTGATAATTTTACTAATCAAATAGTAATTCAAGGTGGAAGTTTTCCAATGAAAATTCTGTATACGAAATTTTACACGGACAAAAGCTGAAGGAGCTGTGTTAATAGAGATATCATCGTGTTTTCAAAAAAAGTCTGAAATCTATAAATAAAACACTAAACATCCTCAAGAAAGAAAATATAGACAAGTGTTGTCAAGGCCGTCACCATTACCAGCATCATTTAAATTACAGGAAACATCTGAAACAAGGTATTTGTAATCCCCAATTACTACGACATAATTATTAGAGAATATTATTGTTATGCGACTAGAGAAAGAAAAACTTTGTGTACAATCAGGAAATAAACCAGAGAGCAATAACAACATGTGCAGTAGCATTAGCGGTAGCATGGTAACAACGCATGGAAGAGATTATTTTTGCTTAATATAATTTACATAAAGAAAATATCAACTTCCTTGAAAAACTCTACTACATTGTATAATCTGAAGTAAGCAATTGGATATGCTTATTTTTATTAATACTGCTCATTTACTAAATTGAAATTAAAAACGACTTCAATAATTATCTTCATTACTTTATTATTAGATTTTGTATTATATTTCAACGTCACGTAATCCATCCGCTAAATACACAAAGTAGTCTTCTTGAAAAATATTTTACAAATTAAAGTAATAGTATTCTTTAAAAATCTAATACTGCAATAAAAATGAGCGTTGAAAGAAATATTCATAAAATTGCCATATTTAAATTTTAGTTACGCAAATCATAAAAAAATATCTTAACTATTTTAGAAAACGTTTCTAAACATTATATTAGTATGTATCATTTTATTTTAGTTGGAAGTTAAAGCAGTAAGATTTTAAATTCGGGAGGCATAGACACTACAAAATAAATTATTTCAATTGTACAGATTGCAGGTGAGAAATGAAAATGTTATTCCATACAGTGAACAAAAATCTAAAGATAATCCATAAATATTTAAATTTAAAAAAGCAAAGGTGAAATTTGCATGTTAATAAATTAGGAATGAGTAGCTTTCGCTTTAGGGAGAAGGCAGTGTAGAAATACTTGTATAAATGCTAACTTAATGAAATACATTAATCAGAATATTTATGACGTATCATAGACTTTTGTGTAACAAATTTTGTTCACCAGTTGTTTTTTGTTATTTATATTCACCACTTAGTTTTGATAATTTGAAGTTGCTGCACGTCCTATTGCATACATAGCGGATTTTTTAATTTACTATGAGCTGCTAAACATTGAACGATAAAGTTACAATTAAAAATTGACAAGATCTTTAAGGAAAAGGAAATCACATTCTAACAAAATTAGTAATGACATTTCCTGTGAGTTGCTCAGTAGCTTTTCGTGATGACTCATGCTTTAAATCGAATCATCACCTCAACGGAATTATCCCTTTTCAACTTCTCAAAAATACTCTAAAGTTATAGTTTAAATGCAGATGGTCGAATCACAGTTTAGTAGTTCTAAAGTGAAAATTGAGTATAAAGGCATTGAAATACACAATGTGCTTCATATAAATATTGGAAATAAATCATTAGTATAGAGTTATAGTCAATTGTAGAACGCAAATAAATTAGAGAGCGGAAATAAATAATTAAATAACGTACGAGTTTTGTTACAGTTTGTCTCAGAAGGTGAATTTGAGTAGATGGTCCGTGCATTTTTAAAAAAAGAATAATAACATAAAATTGAGTAAAAGAGAATAAGTTGAAAATTGGAATTATTACTGGAAATCCTACAGAAAATGTAAAATCGGGAAAGGATTGAATCAAATCAAAATATTTTATAAGAAAAATGTTATAAGTTAATGTAGCTCGCGATGAGTTAAAGAGGAGAAGATAAATAAGTTACGGTCAATTATATTATATTAAAATAAATTGCAAAAATAGGCTACGTTAAATCATAATTAATTATAAGAAGAAATCAAATTTAATCTAAAAAAATAAATTACATTAAACCACGAGGAGCTTCAGGAAAACCTACAAGTGCAATTTCGCACTCAGGGAAAACATCGAGCATCGATTAAAAGAAGAAATCGAACGCAATACGGGAATATTCTGTGTAATGTCAGTAAAGTGTAACAAAGTAAACCTAAACTATAACAATATCTAGTAACGGCTTATTATCCTGACCAC
This sequence comes from Phrixothrix hirtus, assembly GCA_024586415.1. Lineage (NCBI taxonomy): Eukaryota > Metazoa > Arthropoda > Insecta > Coleoptera > Phengodidae > Phrixothrix > Phrixothrix hirtus. The sequence goes on along the minus strand of JAHWXV010395429.1, from coordinate 6,280 downwards.
GACCGAAGGAATTAGTATATTAGAACAAGGATTATCTTTGATTCATCGTGTAATAAGAGAAGAAATTAATCTAGAACGGGCCATAGATTTACCCGCTGTAGAAGAAATTGTGTCAAATAAAACCTATAAAAGCGCAAAAATATCACGGAAAAACGTTCTGGACCAACTATTGCACAGAGCTGATGGTAGCAACAAAACTCAACAAGTGGCATATGAAAGGAAATGAAATTGCGTTCATAGTAGCTTTCAGTGGAGAGGTTTTGAACAGTTGACAAAATTCATTTGACGGCATAGGAAATAATTTTGATTATGTAGTTTAGAAATTGGAAGTGCGTTATGGATAGAAGCATCTGAAATAAAGTCAATTAAAGAACAGAACTTAAAAATTAAAGAAAATGTACTAAAATTCGCGGTGGAAACTGCTAGGTTAGCCAAATTAGTGTATTCAACGATTCCAAAGCGTTACATCGAGTACAACCGTTTGTGTATGGTTTTAGAGGTTCCAACGCACAACAGATATTAAACATTAGCACATCTGAAGTATCTTGTAAGTGCATCGGATTGTCCAGTAAATTTGAATGAGAACATCAAAAAGCCCTGCTCGCAAATGGGTCGTGGCAAAGGTCCAAAGTACCTTAAAAATTTGGAAGAAGTAGCTTTTAGAGTAATTAGAGAGCAGCATTTTTGAAAATGTTAGAAAACTTAAATAACCTGAGTTAGAACATATCTATTATTTTCGCTAAAATTTGACACATGTAGCTTTGCCTTATTATAATTTAGGAAGCATAATTACAACTAGCTCCACCAAACTCTACGGGTGTCGATATATTAAATCAAGTGATGTCAAGCACTTTTAATAATTTAAAAATAATGACGTCAGATTTTTGCGTTAGAACGAAAGGAATAGTATAAAGAATACAAATCAAGGCGATTCACAGCCTGCTGTAAGCAGCAATAACTGAACAGATAACAAACAAGGATTTGATTATCAAATTTTTAATTAAACATTCCCAGTTACAAATATGAAAGGATTAATAAATAATGAGGTCTTAATAATTGACATTAAGCTGATTATTTTACCACGTATATAGCTACGTTTAGTAGCTGAAAGTCCCATAATTTGAATTATCGTTGTGCAGTTCGAATCTTGCAATCACAACTAATCACAGAATCTAGGTATATCACGAAAGGATAAGTAACTTCAAACACGTAGTCCAAATAATGAGCTTAAGATATATTTGTAACGTAATAAGAATAATTTAGGTTTAAGTAAACAAAAATTACTCGTAGGACCAATTAAATTGAATTGAATTACATTGAGGAATGCGAATTGGCTTATAAGGTATCACACAATCTACTAAAAAAACGGATTCCATTGATTTTAAAATTTTGCATATGAGATACCTACTTCAAGTCTATACAAACGAAAACATGAAACACAACTTAGAGATCTTAAAGATAAAACCCGTTTTAGATTCCATCAATTTTGTCATAAAAAAATAAGTCGACTTAAATTATATGCCTTGTGAATGAATGAGCATTGCAGATCGTAGATTTGACATAAATTTGAGTAAGATAGGACAGTACGTTTGTATGTTAACCATATGATCCGTATACAGTCAAGGTTAATACACTTCCGCTTTCTTTAATTATGGACAATGCCAACTCAACTTCTTTACTTAATCTGCCACAATTATTCGAATGGGCACAATTAAAAAAAGTCGAGGCCGTATATTTTGTTGAACCTAGAAGGTTTAGTAATCATTAGGCCGATCCAGAAATGGACAAGCAGAACATTGTTGCCATCTTAGCTCTACCTTTTGCTTATTGTAATCAATACTTATTAATCGTAACAAATGCCAAACAGAAGATTTAGAATATTACCTTAATAAGAGGTAACGAATAGATTTAAGTTTGATGCAAAGAGTTCTACATCAATTAATGTAGAATAATAAATTAAATTATTTATCCACAAAACCAACATGTTTCTTTTTCACGCGTAAAAACATGAAGAAGGCTATTTTATTGCAACGAGAATAACCTTCCGAGACGCCGCCTATAGTAAGTTAGAATTTCTGAACTAAAAGCGACACTATCCGGTTTAATTTGAAGAAGCAATATTGTCATTTTAATAAAATTACGGTAACCTAATAAAAGAACATACTAAATTGAAATTGAAATAAGGAGAGGTACTAAAAGGGGTGTAATGAAAATATGATAGCTGATTATTGCTGGATATTGAAAAGATATGGTAAAGATGCAAAAGTATTTGCAATGAAGTCAAAAAAAAAGGCCTTTGAAAATGAATGGTATTCTTCCTTCTTTTAGTTTTTTACAAAGAAATATTGAACAGATTGTAATGGACCTTAGAATATTTTAAGAATGTGCCCGAAAAATTATATTTGTGTGTAACGACGATTTAATACTTGTACTTAGATTAAGAAATACATTAGAATGTGAACTCTTATGTTATGCAAAAGCCTAGGTTATCTATAATTTATAATGCAGCATGTTTTTCACCACACATTAAAATAATTTTTAACTATTTTTTGTTCATTTTGTATATAAGTGCTAGGTGAACAGTAGTATTAATGGATAAATCTGTCAATAATAATTAATAAATCATTTTCGAAAATTAAAGAGACGGATGATGACATAAATTTGCAACTAACCTTTATTTCATTAACTTTCAATGCCTGGTGACATATAGGTCTTTAATTTCTAGTGAATACTTAAATGGCATATAGTGGTATTGTAATTTTTGCTCCTTGTTTTTGTTAGATGAAAGTAGCTTATTTATTTTACCCCAAAACGAGTGGTTTCGTTATTTTACTATATTTTGTATAATTTTTCGGATTTTTGATTTATTACAATTAAGATTCATATACATACTCATATAGATACTCAATAGATACTCAATAAGGCGTGGTTCTCAACATTAACTAAATCACATGCATGCTCGCAGAATGGATCTTTTAACATTAATATAAACACTTCACAATTTCAAATATATAGCGTTGCGATGAAAAGTATTATAATAAATATTTTAATTTTGCATGCATGTAGAGTTGCTATTTTAATTAAAATAAGTTATTATATTATAACTAAATTTAAATCATAGATAACTGTAGTTTTCTTGCTTTTATTACCAAACTGTTAGGTTAAATTGCGTTATTTTTAAATACTAAAAAAGTTATAGTTTAATATTAGACTTTGTAATTTAAATACATATTAATACACATTTTATACAATAAGAAAATTTTGAGAAAACGGACGGAAACATTTAGAAGAAAATATTAAAAAAACGATTATAAACTGATTTTTCAAAAATTTGCGTGTCTGTTATCTTCATTTATAATATATTTATTTCGGAATTTTTAACAATAGCTTTTTTATTATTTAATAATAACGTAATATAATGTAATAGTTTGCTAATAAAAGCAAGAAAAGTATAGTTGCCTTTTATTTAAATTTGGTTATAATATAACAACTTACTGTAATTAAAATCTCTGTGCGCTCGCAAAATTAAAAAATTTAGAGTAATACTTTTCACACAAGGGTTTTATATAGGGTATGATAGGACGGGTTTGCACTATCTGTTTGTCAAGAGATATTTAAAAGACTACTACGAAAATCTGTCTGTAGTGATTACCTACTGTGTTCTTTGCAACTAAACTATTTTGAACTATGCAGTGCTTCCGGTTATACCGAAGTTGTCAACAACCTCGTTATTTTAAGTATAATACCCTATATATTTTTATATTTTCTAATAGATCAATAAATTTCAGTGTCAGTTTATGCAATCAACGCTATAGTTAAATTGAACCTTTTCTGAGATACTCAGTTTTCTTGCAAAAAATATCAGTTTCCAAATATCACGAAACCTTCATTTGTTAGTTAACTAAATCAACAAACTAAAAACTGTTGAATGGCGCCTATTACCTACATCTTAGTCAGTTACTTCTGATAATTGTAATTTGTAAATACAGGATGTTTACGAAATTGATTCAAACTTGAACTTAAAAAAATGTGAATAACCCATTTGTTTTAAATACCAACCCCGTTTTTTAATTTTCAATGAATTCTATATCAAAAATAAAGGTAGGTTTGTACACACTTCTTTATTTCCGGTATAGTCTGAAGTGCTACACAATTGAAAATACTCCAGCTGCAAATAGCGTAGTCGGCAACCACTATATGCAAATTTTCATAATAGTCTTTTAAATATTTTTTGACAAACCGATAGTGCTAGCTCCTTTTGACATACCCTGTATTTGAGAATGTAAAGTGGTGTTTATATTAACCTTAATATATTTACATAGAGGGAAGCTTAGCGCAACCATGAGTTCAGAATAAAGCTATGTAATTCAATTATATGTTAATTTGTAAGTTTAAAAATCTTATAAACTCTAAATTCATTAAACCAGTTCTACTGATGGATTAAAAATAAATTTGAGTCAAAAATGCAGTTTATATGGATGTGAGATGATTAGTATGTCAAAAAATAGAATGGATCCATCCTAGGTGGATTATTTACTGTTAAATTTGGGTTGTTAATTAAAAAAGATATATATAAAAAAGTTATTTTTCTTTTGTACTACAATGTCAATTAAGCTATATATAAATTTTCTCACCTTTCACAAATAATAGTACATTAAAGGTCAACACTAAGATTATAGGAAAAGCTGAAAAATTAAAATGTATGCTATTGAATTAATAATATTTTTTCAACAAATCTTTTCTAATATTTTCTTGAATATTTTATTAGAGAAGTCTTTTGAGAAATGAGATTACTAATCTATTTTGTTTATAAGATACGCATAGAAGTTTTGTAATTTATCTAAAATGAGTTTTCCTGAAATTGCTATGAATATATCAACGCTTCCACTAGCACAAGAAACAAGTATAATGAAGGAAACCCTAAGTATGTATTGCAAATGCTAGACACTTTACGTCTATTTTAATACAACATTACACAAAGCGATCTACTTTTATTGAGTAATACAATAAATTTATTTTATTTAATAAAATAGTTTATATTTATTCTCCTTTAAAATGTGTAGTTTCCTCATTATCTAGTAAAAGTTTGTGTATTAAGTAAAGCAATAACATAGAGGGGGTTGATCATCATGTCGCGTTTTGATAAATTGCATTTAAACAAACAGAGATTTCATTTTTAATGTATGTATATATACATATATATATATATTTATATATAACATATAAATATGATATAAATTGATTATTTGGTGAGTTTTTCTCCAAAACAAAAAATAACTTTTCGCGTTTAAATTATTTTATTGAGTAATGTGATTAACGTCGTCCTAGCTACTGAGCAACTTCTAGACTTTGATCGCAAATATATTTTGTTAGTTATTAATCAAGTCATCATTCTAAGGTGGAAGCTTTATGAGTCGTAGGCTAAAATTTGTCAATAAGCAAATTCATCAATAAATTTGATAAATAAATATATACACAAATAAAAACACAATTTTAACTTATGTAAGCAGAAATTTACGAAACTTGCACAATACACGCTAACCTTTTGTATTTTAATTTAATTGCTAAATAATATGCATGGTTCTACTTTGTTCCTACTGATTTTAACTTTAATTTTTATCCTTAAGCTTTAATTTAAATTGTTTTATATAATATTTGGTTGTAATTTTTAGAACCACTTGAGATATATATTTAAAAACATTTAAAGCAAATATCATTAATGCTCACATATCCGATCATTTAACACAAAAGTTTAATTTCAATTTACAGGAAAGCAAGGAAAGACAAGCCATATATTCAAGACTATTTACAGATAATAATAAGGAGAATTTTCTAAACAAGCTTCGATATAAAAAATGGATAAATGCTTTTCAGATAGAAGAGAAAGAAATAAATAAGCAATGGAATACTTTTATTACAGAATTTAGTAATGTCTTTAATGAATACTTTCCTTTAATCAAAGTATTTAAAAACAAAAAAGGCAAATGTAAGAAACTTTTAGAAATCAATAAATGTAAGCAGAAACTTGATATATTATTGATTATTTCTAGATATGATAAGAATTTTAAGAAAGACTATATTGCAACAAAAAAACAATATGACTTGATCTTGAAAAGAGAAAAAATGCAAGCATATGAGAACAGAATAACAAAATCAGATAATAAGCAAAAGTGTCTATGATCCATTGTGCATGAACTGGATGGTAAATGCAATGAAAACAATCAACAAATATTTACAGATAATCCCAAAGAGTTTGTAAACAAATACAATGAACATTTAT
>JAHWXV010395423.1:0-16840 GCA_024586415.1 Phrixothrix hirtus | reverse complement strand
TATTCGATCAACCGATTTATATTACTTTTTGTTAAATTATTTACATCCAATAGACAAATTTAAGCTGAATGTCTTATAAGAAATATTTTGGGTTAAAAAATGAAGTAAGGTATTAAATAATCAATTTAAAGATTGTGAATATAATTGAAAAGAATATACTTTAGTGGTTTTGTCAAAAAATCGTTACAATGTTATGTAGCCATTTTTAATTCATAATTAAAAATTTATGTAAGCGAATTCAAAAATGTATCAAAAAATTTTATTTGGACCTGCCATCTATAAACATTTATATAAATCACCACCGAACTTTGGTTGCCAAAAAGAACAAAGCAACCGCTACTCAGTTTCCCTACTCAATGTTATGTCTACTGTGTTTCAACGGTCAGCAGTTAAAGTTTAGAACTGTTATTTCAGTTAGTGACTGAATTCTGGGTTGTTTAGTCAAAAATTATGTTCGAATCAAAACTTGAACAGAGTCAATATAAAGATTTTAGTAAAACTTGGCAAAAGTGTTATCGAAACTTATTGCACATTCACAAAAACTGTTAAGTAGAACTGTATATCTTGAGCGCGTGTATTTAAGTAGCACATGAGGTTTACTACTGACCAAGAAGGGATTGAGCACGATGAAAAGCAAGACTCCTGACATCGGTGATAAATGGTTTATAAAAGGTAATTGTTACCATAACCACTTATTCTAATTATCCTGATTATATTGATAGAATCGTTCCTGCACTCTGATCTTCAAGTGCTTATCTAAACGGAATGGTAGCCAATCTAAGATCTTCCCCTCCTGAATCAATCAATCAGAGTCTAGTATTCCAACAACCAGTCAGAAAGTCAGATTTCCTTAGAACTCAGATAACTGACCTAACAAGCTGAATGGCTGACTTAATTTCCTGCCCCAACTAAAACCTGCCCCAGCCAAATTATAAACTAGGATACCTCCACCACCGGCGAACCAGAAACCGGAATTTGTCTTGCCTTGAAAACCACGCTCGCCTAGATCACCTAAAGGTCTCCCTCAGAAGTACAATCTTGAAACGAGCTTGTATATATCCATTATGCCTACTTTTAGTTCTCTTTTTAACTTATTTGAAATTTTCCCACATACTTTTTTAAACTAAATCTCTTCATAGAGTCCATATCTGACAAATAATGTTTGCACTTATCAAGGATACATCTGGCAGTTTTCTTTATCTAATCATTACCTACATCAATTGCATTGTACACATAAGTTTGAATGTAGAAGTTTTGCTAGTGTTCGTAAGACTAGTAGCAATGGGCGTCTGCTCCTCTAATTTAATGGTGTCTACTACCTGAAATTAATAATACGCGTTCTATGACGTAACAAGCGTCAAGAATACAATTTTGCCACTATTTACTACATATAAAATTGTCATTAGACGTTTTCAGAGAATTTTTCAGATCATAGTAAACAAAATTCGTGAGCACGATATAATTAATTTAATGTACATTATCTCTGAATATAATTTTTTATTATGAGTATTTCAGATACAAAGAATTTATAAAACGAATACAAAACTAACTGTTTCGCCTAATTTAAAAAAATGTATTCAACTTACGTTGTAACTTCCGTACGAGTCGATAAAAAATGAGTTGAGCTGCAAGCTTGAAATTTATGCTGTGTTTTGCACGAATGTCTGCGATTTATCGCCATACTACTACTGTTAACAGGTTTTTTAGTCAAACAATTGCGAAAGAAGTGCTGCCAAGCTTATCGCAGATATGAGTAGTGTGGTAGAGGGAACTACATGTTCACCTTGTATATTCAGGTTGAAAAGTTAAACTATTGAATAGTAATTTATGCATGGAATATAAAGTACACCTAAGTACTATTGGCTGCATAACCAGCTATAAAGGACATAATACGTGTTGAATCATTGTTGATTTTTAGAAAAAGGATTTCGATTTTTTTATATTTTGTTTACGTATATAGAATGATTTAAAACTATCAGCAAGGAGTAAATTACAATAGTGTACAAGTTTCAATTTTTAATAATTTACTCCAATTGATTATAAACCTCTTTATTAAATTAAATTGCAATTTTCTGAAATGAGACAAATGACAATTCAAAGATACAACTTGTGACGGCTACTTGGGCTGTAGTTTTTGTGACAACAGCTTCCACATAAGGTTTTGCCGAGTAACTGTCAGTCGAAGATGGATATGGCCCTTTAGGCGTCTCATACAACATATTTTACCTTTTACCTATGAACAGAATTTGTGAAACTAACACTTAATAGCGTTAAAATTATTTTTGTTTTTCGAAGACACCTCGTATAAGTTTACTTTTGTTTTAAGGCCTTTATAACGTTTTGTCGGTACCTTGTATACAATGATTTTAATGTTTTATGGCGCAGACAATGTTTTGTTAGCTTATTATATGTCGTAGTAAATGTTTCTAAAAGCAGGATTTATTTACAAATACTCTGAGTTTTGCTTTTAAATACTTATTACTTAGGTTTTCAGTGGCAATGATTTCACTAATTTAATTTGTTACTATCTAAGTCAAAGTTCTTTTCTGTAGCATCAAATGAGTTCAGCACTTTTATTTTCATTAAATCGACCGTACAGGTTAAAGTACTTTATTGATTAAAAATTTATGAAAGAATGTGTACAAATAATATTTACAATTATGAACTATTAACGTTATTATTTACAATATTATAGGTTGAATCTTGGTATAACTTTTGTAGAGGAAACAGCTGATATATCAAGTTCAATAGCATGGTGTTCGGATTTGCAAACAATCAGCCGTGACTTCACGCACGCTTTTGATTAATTACAGAATGAAATTACAAGTTGCAAATAATTGTTGCATAATCGGAAGTTGTAATACGGACAATGTCGGTTTTAAATGTATGCAATATTTGACTGCTGAATTGAGGACATTATATACCTAGGCAATGTTTGAGCTCTGTGCATATCGAAAAATATCTATACTGTAGAACGGTATGCATTAAATGTATGGGCGATTCTTTAACATAGAGTTTAATGTTAAGCAGGACATTCGCTTCTGTGACTGTATCTTGCGTTGTTTATATTGTTCGAGAAGTGTTTTGAAAATTTTGTTTTCCAACGGTGATGGGATTAGGTAAATGTCAAACAATAAATTGTTATTAATTTTTAAAGAAAGCCTGTCTGAAGGACTTAGAAAACGGATGGCTTCTTAATCTTGCTTGTTCGGCGGTTGTTTATATGCATTTCTAGCTGCATCTCCTCCCAATAGTAGCGATAATAGGAGGAAATTTTTAAATTCGATTTTTTTGGATTTTTACATTTTTTAACAGTCGCAATAGCTGTAGTGGATACTAAAATGAATTTTAAAATTAACCTCTGTTTTTGTTCGAGTTATTAATTACATTATTAACTAAGCTTCCAAATTCGGATTTTTAAAATCGTACATTTTTTGACTATTTTACTTAATATTAACATGGATATATATGTTTAACAATTTACATTTTATTTACAGCTTGTTTAAAAAATGAATGCCTGTATTTGTTTATAATAATGTAATAAATTAGATTGTTTGTTAAAATTCTATGTTCGGTTCTCAGCGGTTCTCGCTGTAGATTCTTGAAATATTACATTTTTATATAACAGTTCTTTTAAGATAATTGGATATTGTTTATTTAAATAATTTCTGATTGTCAATATCTAATTTTCTTGTATTTCAATTAATAAAATTGATTTTTACATTTGAATACTTTGCAAAAATTATATTGTTAACATTTCTGTAATTTAAAACAGTTTTTCAATATAAAACAATGATTTATTTATTTATGATAAACATTTATAACGGAACGGAATCAAATAGTTCTTTTCCGAACGCGCACTACACTTTTATCGAATTTTGACGTGTTAGCACTTAGCAGGTTCATTGAAACTTTATATAATTATTAATAAACTGCAATGAAATTGCCTGATTACTTGGCGCGTCACAAACTTATCTATATTAAAATTTATAATAATTAGTAATTTACGGAAAATTGTCACATGCACTTACATCGGTTGTCCTTCCACCCGCGTGATCGGAACTCCTTGTGTTCACCACAAATGTGACATTATCGATGACATCGTCCGTTAGACCATCTGTCTTCCATATCTCTTTTTTTAATATCCTTTATCTGCATGTAATGTTTCTCCCATTCTCATTTTATAATTTCAGAACATACACCTTTTACTAAACCGCAAATACGTATCCTTACCTTTTTGTCGCACGTTATTTGCCACTACTTTTCTCTTCATCGTGCTCCAAATCAATTCGATACAATTTAAGTCACAATGATAAGAAGGCAGTCTCAACTGTGTGTTCAGATCATTTTAAAAGTTCATCAACATAATAGACTTTACTAAGAGAAAATTGGTTCACTAATATTAGTAATTCAGTTTTTCGCTAATCGTCAGTAGTGAAAATGTCGTTTGCTTCTAGCCACGTTCTAATTTCTTCTTTATGATTGTTCGTGGTCGGCGATTTATTTATTTGCACACTATGATGTGGCGCATTATCCTTTACTAAAATGGAGTTATTTTGGTAAATTTACTATTAACTGTTTGTCTAGCCACTGTACAAAATTTGTACGATTCATGTCATCGTGGTAGTCTCCCGATTTACTGTGTGACTTAAAAATTTATAAGGCATTATGGGAAAATCGAGAAGAACTACCAGCGAGAACTATAATATGCCTCTGACCATCTCTGTTTGATTTATAAACACACAGTTCCTCACGAGACTGCCAACATTTATTAATACCGTACGATGAATGAATGTTTCATTCAAATACACAACGGGCCTTCTTTTGTCCCCTATTTTACCGTTGTCTCCTAACTTTCTCAAATGCCCAGAACGTCAAACCACAATATCATTTCTTTCCATTAATAGATTACGTTTGTCACGACATTTTGTGAACTTTAATCATAGTTTTACTAAATTCTTACGTAATTTTAATAATAAAATACCTTGAGTTTCTAGAAAAGCTTTTACGGTCTTTGCACTAGGCAATATTCCGTACAGAGTCTCATACGAAGACTGTTTTATAGCTCGTGAAAGCGTCTTATTTATACTTAAATTTGTGTTCGCGTTCTTTATTCAGCGAACATCAATTCGGACGGTTCTCTCTGCCTGCTATCTTAACAATACGTAACAATTATATGTGCTTTAAACAATTCGTTTGCATAACATGACGTAATATTTCGCAATAGCTTTTAATTAGTTTTTACTAATTAATTAATATTTAAATCATCTGAAATTGTTTATTATGTTAATTATTATTAATTATCAAAACAATCTTGACTGATTTCGGACGGTAACTGATAATATCTGCCTTAGGTTGTGCAATCTTTGTTAATTAGCTTCTAGCATTTTTAGTACAACTTTTAATTAAGCAGTTTCCCTATTAATAATTTAAACTAAACTTGTACAATCGCGCACGGTATTTGACACTTTCTTAGAGTTTGTTCTGTCTTTAATTAAGTCTTAATAATTACACTTCCGGAAACACTAATATAGTGAAAACGTGTAGAATTCTCGGAATTCTATTAAATCGCGTTTCGCGTTATTATGGCGTTTCGCGGAAACGTTACAAGGTTTCTCGTCACCCTGCATAGTTGATTTTCTCGTGCATTCACAGTTGATATTTGGTTGTCTGTCATATAGACTTCAGTACAGTTCGCCGCAGAATATACTGATCAGCCTCAATTTTATTTGATGGTACCGTACATTGTTTTTTTACCGAGATTTTAATTTTGATCTTCCTGAAGCTTTTTCTTCTTTCCGAATAGATTTTGTAAATGTAGTAGACATCCCTGTTGCAGCAGCTATTGGTTCAGTAGCCTTTTCTAGAGGTTTATAAACGATCAATTAGAGTCTATTCGGTATAAAATAGATGGTACCATGCCAGAAAAACTACAAAATGAAACTGTTTTAATGCACGCGCAAAATATCGGACATCAATTAAAATGTGCTTTGACTGTACCTTTTGGTTAGGGTAATATGATTGGTTGCAGGCGTTTGTTGATTTGTAGTTCGCATATTTTCCGGGGCTTTTTTAAAAGCTTGGTAGTTCCGATGAAGGTCGGTAAATTTTTCAGCGAAGAAAAATTTAAAAAACATGCCTTCTTCTCGAGTAAGGAAGTAAAATCGTAGGTCCCGTGTTAATGTAATGTTTGGCAGTTTAAAAATCCCTATTGGCAATGGAACTACCCCAGATTCGGCAAAATTCTTGTAGATTTGACGAAATGACTGTATGCCAGTTCTAGTCCAAGAGAGTCAAGGGAATTTCCACATCCCGAAGGCTCAGTCACAAAACAAACAAACAAATAAACAAAGTATTTGTATTATATTTTAGTCTGTTTAAAATTATGGATCAATCAAGTGATCTCGAAGTAAACAATCAGATTTTTTTGTCGATTTATTTATAGGTTTGTTTATTTAAAACTATTCACAAATCTACAAGTCAACTCTTGGCTATTGATATTAAAATTTTAAATTTGTGGAGGCTTTCCTAACTGGATATCTTTTCGCAAGTACCTAATTTATAATTTAAATTTCATTATTTATTTAATCGTTAGACTTTTTTTAAGTATAATTTGTCAAATATTTGACATTTCTCTTTAAATAAACCAAGAAGATGTATTTCTAAAAGATTCCAAACGTTTTACAATATTTTTTCTAATCGATTCAATTGTTACAGAAAAAAATGGCATCTTTTTAACATGTATTTTGAAGCATAAACTCTTGTGTGTAAACAGTAACTTGGACTTTCATTTTTTTAGAATTGGAGCAAAACGTGAAAGTATTTTCATAAATGATAATGCAAAAAACAAAAATGGAAGCTCGCTCTTGTCCTTCAAAGAATTCCTTAGAATGTCATAATTTATTGGTGAATAAATACCATATTATAATGCATATCTTACTTATAGCAAAATAATTATTTATAGCGATTAGGCGCTAATAAAGCTTCACTCAGAAATTTTACGCCACTTCAAAGTAACGGAAATGAGGTAATTTCTCTTTGTAATACTTTTATTAACTAAACTATACTTATTTTGTGCATCAGAAAATTTTGGATACCGCAGACTCAATTAAATTGTGCGAAAAAGATAACCTCCTCACAAAAAATTCCAAGGGGATTTTGACTCAAAAATATAAATCAGGTTAATGTTAGGAAACTATTTGATTACTGATTTTGCCGATAACTTAATTTTTAGGAATTTCTTTAGCAGTAAAACCTTCAAAACTAAAAAGTATATCATTTGCCAAAGAACCACTTCAGGAAATAAGACAATCGCCAAATGCATCTAAAGTATCACAAAAATGTTCGGCAAACAATTCTAACATTCCTTTGAAATTAACCCCTATAGAAAAAGAAAATATGCAAATGCAGTTTAAATTAAAGAAACGAAAATTAGATAAGTTAAAATTCGAACTTGCTGAAAAGCTTAACAATTGTTCAGATATGTATCAAACATTAGTTAATTTAAAACAAAAATTAAATGAATCTGGAGACAGTAATGTAACACTCGAACATTTCATATTTGATGAAATAAAATTTGGAGAAACATCAACGAAATATCTAGCTAAAAATATTGAAAGTATGGAAGCATTGATGAAAAATATTTTGTCATCTTTAATAAAATTTTGTCAAGGACTAGTCGACAAAAGTTTGGCAGTAACAGATTCAATAAAATCTATATCGATTAAGAATTTAAAAAAACAAGGGATTAGTGAGTTTATTGAAGATCTAAGAAATGAAAATAGTATAATTGAAATATTGATAGAAGATACATTTAGAATTGAGGAAAAACATTTTGATCAAATAACTCAAAGGTGGCAAGAATTACTGTTATACACAGGAGATTCATATATAACTGCTGAACAAATAGATCATCTGCAAAATAAATTAAAAATACAAGAAAAGAAATTAGAATTTGCTACGAAAGAACTTCAAACAACACTTATTTGCAGTGATCGCCATGAAAGAAAATGTTTACATAATATAAATTTAGCAAACGAACTACATGAAAAAATAAAATACCTAGAGAATGAATTAGAAAAGGAAAAATCTCTTACCCAAACTGAAACAGACAACATAATCGAATGCAATGCAAAAATTAAAAAAAATAACGATCTTCTACAAAGTTTGGAAAAACAACAACAGGGAACTGAAGCAAACTACGTAATATTATTAAACATAGTCAAGTAAGTACACGAATTATTTAAACATTTTCGCGGTAAGATAAAATTTAAATGTTTTTTAGACGTACAGAAGAACAGCAAAAGTTACGTGAATGTGAGTGGGCGAAAGAAAGAAATGAATTAATTCAGGAGGGCATGCAGGTGCAACAATCGGTGAAGAAATTTATAAATACTCCGTTTCTATTGAAAACTAGAACGTTATTAGGTTTTATTTTACGCTGTTTTCACGATCTAGTGCACTTTATTTAATTTTAATTATGTTTAGCCAATGTAAAAAGATCTAAATCTGAAATACATTTTTCTTGAATATAATCTGTCTTAATTTTAATACGTTATGGAACTGCTGTCAGTTATAATCAACTAACACAATGCCGCCTTCATATTTCACGCCTAATACCAGTAATTGGCATACTTTGGCAGTATTCATATACCTTCATATCACAATGGCATAGAATAAGAATTGACATCTGAAATGGTAGCTAATAAATTTTCATGAAACAGTTATGTCTGCTATTGTTGGCCCAAGTTAACATTCTTTTTAAATAAAGTATTGCATTTTAACGTATGTTTAACCGTAAATAAGTAGGTATATTTCCGAAAAAATCGCATTTTGTTTTTTTATTTTCTTGTTAATGATGAACGTAGTCTGGAAATGAGATTCACTTGAATCGCAACAACCACACAAAAGCATTAGAAGGCGCAGCCTTCTCATAACAACTGTATTTGATTTGACGCGTGTGATATTTCTATTAAGAATGTTTGTAATACAATGTATTTTAGTAACTCCGCATGTATCAAAAGGGGAACTGTTAATAATCGATAAACTTTCAGTGCGGATGAATTTGTGTAAAGCAATTTGAACCTTGAGGTGGGCATGGACTTTTCATTCTTACTATACCTCAAATCTCAATAATGAGAAAACAATACTGCCTACAGTAATCTCCTAAAATGACGGCCAAACCAAGACAGGAAATGTTCACCTCTGACTTCAAATCTTAATTTTCTTATTTCTCCCTTTATAATAAAAGCTTGAAGCGTAGCTAATTATAAATAACGAATAGAAATATTGACAATGTTTAATAGAACTGTCTCTTTGTAAATAGATTGAAAATCATAACTAATTTATGCATTAATTTTTAAAATAAAGTGTAACACCTTATGAAAATAAATTTGTTAACTTATTATAAAATCGTAACGTAACATCCGTTTCGTAATTGATCACATTTTAGTCAATAAGATCTTTAGGACGAGTCGTTCGTCGGTAACTTAAATACAAATTTTCCGTAAAAATACATGATACTTAAGATTTCTTCAGGTGCTGCTGATCCTGTCTTCCACTGGATGTACAATTTTCCATCTTTGTTTAATAAGAATTCATAATTATCTGCTTCCAGAACTCAAAGAAGTTTTCTAGGCATTTTTTCCAAATAGCAATCCGATGATGACTCAACAGTGCGTTATCGTCATCAGAACATTTAAATATATCTGGCGAGCGAACTTTTGATTCAAGTAATGATGTTGTACGATAAGGAAAATTGCCTCATCAGTCTTATCAGTATAATACACTTCTTGTTAGTATATAGAAGTTCCATAGCTTTGAGCTTCCATTTCTTTGAAAAACAGCGACTGTATCGCAGCCAGCCCATGCATGGAACAAAGTAATTCCGATGGGTGTCCAAGTCAATACCAGAACCTAGTTTTCCACATAAAACCTAGGTTCAGTTAAGTCCCATTGTTAAGCTCAATCATTGCATAGTTTTTTATTTAACAACGTTGCTATAGCTAACTATATATGTTTCATACAGCTAGATTATATCTTTTCAATTAATTGTCAATGAAATGTATACAGCTAAAAGAAAAACGTTTGTGCTATCTGTAGCATCCAGCAAGTATTTACTTCTTGGAAAGAAGAAAATTTCCGAATTCCTCAAAGCCTTTAACAGTTATTTTGATGGACATGCCTTCTTACCATCTCACCATCTTATTAATTCTTACTATTATCGCTTTATAAATGATATTTTGATTTGACAATTCTGTGACCATTTTTGATACTTATTACACTTATATTGAAGTCTTCAACAGATTTGATTAAATTGTTCATGCGAATACCAAATACATGGGGTAATACACGGTAACTCACACTACATCTCTGTTAAGTTTCAGGAATATATTTAAACAGATTTTTTTTATTTATTACTTAGTGGTTTCCAAGTAGAGACAAAATCTGAGATAATTCTGAGTAGTTTAGGTTAATATTATATTTTAATAATTTGAGTTATATGTGGTAACTTACGATACGTTTGGTGGCAATAGTTTCTCTGTATCTAAAATATTTTGCGAACCTGTTTTTTCAATGAAACATTGTTTTGATATTAAAGGATGACTATTTATTCTTCACATTTATACAACAATATGAAAATAACAAAAATACTAAAAAAATTAAATTCTTGTAACTCACGTTACATTATTTTGGTAACTCACGTTATATTGCAATACAAAGTTATTAGAATGACTGGAAAGCGTAGCTTTTATAATATTTATAATAGATAAAGCTTTTCTAGAAGTACCGATAGTGATATTTGCATTCAGGGTCTTCAGAAAGTATGATATATATATTTTGCTTGTAAAGTAATATGCTTGTCTTGGTGTTCTTGATAAAGCGTCATCCCTATAAAACGCTGCATAGGCTTTTGCTATTCCTTCACTTTAAATTACAGATTGAAAAATGTTTTGTAATTTTATATCTCCCGCTGTTTGCGAATTTCTTAAGTTGTCATTTCTAACAGGGAAAAACTTGCTTATCACTCCTGCAAATTGACGGGCGTTTACTGAAGTTTTTTGCCGACTCAGTACTTTGTTACGCATTTATTGATATATTCTTATGAGGTGACAAAGTAACTTCAGGTTGTCGGCCCCGACAGGTGTAGTGTTAGCATGTTTGCCTCTACACCCAAGGTACGCGTGTTCAAACCCAATTGAGGTCGGTAAATTTTTCAGCGGAGAAAAATTTAAAAAGCATGCCTTCTTCTCGGATAAGGAAGTAAAATCCTAGGTCTCAAGTTAATGTGATATTTGGCACGTTAAAAATCCCTATTGGCGGTGGTACTCCTCCAGATTCGGCACAATTTTAGTAAGCATGGCAAAATGGCTACATAACAGTTCTAGCCAAGAAGACCAAGGGAAATTTCGCATCCCGAACCGTCAGCCACAAAAACAAACAAACAAACAAACTTCAGGATATGATCTTGTTAGATCTTTGTTTTAGTGAAGGTAAGTAAAATGAGAGGTAGTCCCATCAAATCAAATATGTGCTTATAGTTTACTTTTTGGTAGTTGCTGTAATAAGAGTGCTGTAGCATCCATCATCAGAAAATGAGTACAATAATGACACTTAGATTGTGAATAATGTTACTCGGCGTTGCACTCGGCTAAAACTCAGCATTTCGCCTTGTGTTGGAAATGACAGCTATTTTATCTGCTTCATATGATCGTGCTTAATTTCCCTTAATAAATGAATACAATATGAAGTTGGTTACCAATTTCAGGACGTGTTCTTGTAAATTACAGGTTGTACACTTTTAAATCTTCTACATAATCCATGTCACCTCTGGGACTTCAATCTCAAAATTCTGTATATATTCGATGCTTTTACAATTTATTATTGCATTTGTTACACTGCCTATGCCAACAACCTTTAGCTAGCGTACAGCACTGTCATAAACAAGAAATTATTTCAAGATAGCGGGGATATAATTGTTGGTATAGAAATATAAACTACACCGCGACACACTTTTGAACTTAACTTTGCCTAATAATTTTCGACGTTTCTCCAAAAATACATCGCAAGTTTCCAACACAGGGTTAAAGGGATACCTCACTTAAATTTTGTACTTCCATCCATCATCATGTATCGTCTTCACGATATTTAGTCATGGTGACTGCGTGCTGATATCGTCTTTTTAATGGAATTCTTTTACTTTCCTCTAAACGTTTTCATGCAATTTATTCTTGCATTGAAAACCAGTCGTAAGAGTTTCCTCTTCAAATTTGTCTAGAGGATTTCGCGGTACTATTCTTTTTCGCTCGCAATGTTTTCGTCTTATTTCTTGTACTTTTTTATTTTTCACTGAAAGAAGCAACTCTTAAAGATTAATTATTGGTTTTTGCCTACCTTTGGAGTTTGTAGCTGATCTTTGGCCTTGAACTCGTCATTTTGATCTAACTGTTTAATTTTTCCCTGCGATATCTAATTTCTTCATCTAAAATGAACGACAATGTACCAAAATGGCCCTTGTAGTACTCAGAGCGTTCAAAATACCATAACAAATTGTAACTTCCAAAACTGTTGTTGTTCAAGTTGGTTATAAATGTTAAAATAGAGTGTGAATAATCGCAAGGTCGCGGGCTGAAAGAAAAGAATTGGTTTTTGTTTTGAAGTGATCCATAAGAAAACTAAAGCATTTATAAAAATATTTAGTTAACAACTCCAACTTCACTAATTTCAACACAGAGAGCATCAAAAACAAATAGGCAAGGTTAGTTAAATAAAAAACTTGAAAGACTCACTGTAAAATTAAATTATTCGCAACAGACGGCATTGCACGGAAAACTACATAGGGTTAAGATGGCCGCAGGCAGATTCAACGGTATCGAACTAACCATGAACCAAGATAAGTTTGAAATGCAAATGCCTGATTCACCAAACTTAACTAGGAAAGGGGAGCTACCGAAATTAATAAAAGCCCTAGCAGACAAAAACTCAACATATTTTTCGTGCAAGTGCCAGTGTAACTTACAACTCGAACACCAGTGGAAATATCACCATTACTTCACAATATATAAACGTAAATCAGTCTACAAAGTAGGTTAGGCACTCACTATACGAATGTAAAATGGAAATTCTGCCGTGAAGTCCGCTGCAGAAATATAGTCTTTAAAACAACTACCAATGCGAATGTAATAAATTTAAAACAGTCCGGGAGTGTACCGAGTGTAAAACGCGAATTTAAAAACAGTCCAAAAGCAGGGAAGTCAAGCTAACGTAAAATCGCGAGCTAAGTAGTCTGTAGTATGAACAGCCCTTGGTACCTTCGACTTTGAAATGGAAACACCATGGTCCACGTGAACGGCATTCGTGGACTAGGACACAAACAATTTAAAGCTGCGACGATTAACAAACTCACAATACACATATTATTTATGCTGGAAATAATATTAACAAGCTTAAAGTAAGTGAGATTTCTTCACTACAACACATAAAATCAAATTAGAAGAAAATTAAAATTTTTGAAAATGATACGGTGCAGTCATCGAACCACGTTTTCGAAAAGGTCTTTGTATTCTTTTTCATATATTATTATGTAATATTGTGCGTATAGAATTTATAATTTATATATTTACATTTTATTTCTCAATATATGTATTTACTTCTGACTTTTATATGATTGTTGGGATCGAATGTCGTCTGATGGGGATCTACAAAATAAATAAAATTAATAGCGAATTTATATTCAACTTTTCAGGTAAAAATATTAGATCCAGAAAGCTATTGTTCTCCTAAGGGGTCTTTGATCCCTCGAATAATGACAAATTCTTTAAAAATACTCAAAACTACAGGCAGTTCACGTATTAATTAAAATACATTTTTTAGAGTAATTACTCAATCTGCCATAGGGGAACTAGTAAGGTGCTTAGTACTCTGATAAATGTAACACATGTGTAAAATAGTCTCCAACTAACGTGCGCAGTCACCATAGCGCACCTTCTTGATAATTCTTTCAAATATTTATATTATTAAATACTTAATGCAATCTGAAACAAAATACCATGACAACAGAGTAAAGGGTTAACCTTCACGTGAACAGGGCAGAATGTTTACAAAGAAGCAGGACGACGATACACATTTCCATTAAGAAGTACGTTGCAATTCTTTACATGATTTGTTATAACTTCAGTGGTAAATTTGTTGCCTACGTATAATAACAGTCAAGCTTTGTTGTTCGGATCGCGTCAATCGCACACGAGATGTTCCACTCAAGGAGGTATCCATGTATATACGAATGGCTTGATTCGTTATCTGCTGCAGAAAATATTTGTCGTCCATGTATGGAAAACATTGTCCCATCATCCAGGCGGTTCGACGATGGCGTAGTGATTTTCTTAGAATTATAAGATTCCCTACGGAGTGCAAAGCGGCCAAGCATGGAGGAAACACTTGTTCTTAAAAGTAACAGAGATTTATGAAAAATTAAACACGTCTTACAACCATCTTCCAACAGAAGAATATTGTGAAATGAGCTTTGTTTTTGAAAAGTTTCTCCATATTTGGTGCCGTGCCCACGTCTTATGGGCACAAAACAACTTAGTTGGCAGTTTCTTTTTCCCTTTTGAATCTATATGCCGAGCAAGGAATTTACTTCATTTTGAAAATCATTACAGGCAACGCAATTTGACTACATCATCGCACTCCAGAAAGAAAACGCCAAAGCATGTGTTAACATTAAACGGCAACCGTGTTTTGGGGCGGCATTAGTGTTCTGCATATTAATCATAAATGCTAAGAAATACTGTCAAATACTACAAAAATGTAGACATACTACCAAGAAGAAAATGTCCAGAAAAAGATTTTCGTGCACAACGACAGCCTGTATAAGGCACGATAAACGCACGAATTTTTGCATACATTCTAACATGAAGTTTTCAAGCATCCTCTTATTCTCTGAACTTTACGCCAAGTGATCTCCATTTATTCCTGTACCTAAAACGTGATTTCGACAATGATAACGCCATAAAATTGCTAGTTAACGAAGCAGGACCGTGAATTTTATATAATAGGAATAGAAAAATTGGGGTTAAGCTGTGATAGTTAGAATCTTAGCTGTAACATCACAATTACGTCCCTTTATTAAACCTGCATAAGGATAGTATTTAACACCTAATGAACGCCCCCATCTCTACTGTATTAACATGTTCATCATAACACCTTGATTAATTTTTAGAGTATTCGATCGTACTTTTGTTTTGTGACAAAGCGTAAGGTTAAATTGAGTTCTGGTAAAGGAAATAAAATCATTGGTGTCCTATCAACGTGATGTTTAGCATGTTAAAAGTGTTAATGGGTTTGGAATATTGTAGTAGTTAGGGCAAAATGACTATAGTAATTGAAGCCATGTGGGCAAGAGGATTATCGAATCATGAAGCGTTAGTTACAAACATAAACGTTATTTATACATGTAGGGAACAAAATGAGATTTAATCCTGAAATTGTAAATTATTAAACTGTTCAGGGATTAACCAATTTTACTTCTGAGATGTATTGTAGTTTTTCTCACGAACAAAATTTAATTTTATAATTACCTGTAACCTAAAAAATGAAATTTGCAATTACTAGATTACCCCAATATATTATATTTATACATTTATGGCACAATTGATTTTTTGTTTTGTCATATCTTTACTGCCTAGGGTATAAAGTTAATGTATTCCCTAGGAAATGAAGTGGCACAATATATATCGAAAATCAAATATGTATGTAAAACTTATTTTACATCCTGTCGTGCGAAATAGTATATTAATAAAAATAAATACAAAAAATATTTTAAAAACATGGGGCGCCCATAAAAAATCTCATAACGCCCCACACTTTTATTTTTAGTCATAAAAAATTCCAATGTTCCCGAGTAGCAGAAAAAATTATTTTATTCTTTTTAGACTATTTCGAAATAAAATCAAGTTTTTAAAATATTTTTTTTATTTATTTTTATTTTACTCTTTTTAGTCTTTAGAAAATGTTGTAATCAATTTTTAAGGTCATAGAAATTTGACTGGTATTCTTTTGTAAAAGGAAAAATATATTTGCTTCATTTTACATACATTATTTAAAGTTTTGGATTCATATTGATTATTAACGAAGTTAACTTCGTGCGATATTTCTCAATCAAAGCTGCGGTTATAATAACTACTTATTTATTGCAATGAAAATGTGAAAAACCATTATTTAAAGTATTAAAAAGTTTATTAAAAAAGAATTTGTTTATTCCCAAAGGAATCGAAAACTTTCAAGCTCAATAAATTCTTCAAATCCCAATAACTTCTCAATTGAGCTACTTAATTATTTTTAAACCTAATTTTTCAAACGGCAGGAACGTACATTTAAAGTATTAAATTGTCAAAATATTATTTAAAAAAATTTTAGAATTTTTATAGGAATTAAACCTTCAAACCTAACAATTCCTTCAAATCTCAGTGCATTACCTATTTTCCTATTACGATGTTATGCCGTCACAAGTGTTTTGTTGTTGTGGTGTGACGCGGCAAAATGTGTATTTGAATGAAATGCAAAGAATACAGTGTGTTAACACATACATACAAAGAATATTCTGTGTGAACACACATACAAACAACGCCTATTATTATATAAAATAAAAAAAACTTAATTTTCACATCATTTTTGTTCTTTTTATATTTATCATAGTATTATATTTGTAACATGAAATAATTTTAATTTTTATGTTCATTCTGATGGTATTACTTTTTTAAAAAAGAGTTATATTACCGAAACAATTGTTAATTTAATAAAATAAAATATAAATTTGGACGAAGACCTTTTAATTTATTAT
>JAHWXV010395340.1:0-20149 GCA_024586415.1 Phrixothrix hirtus | reverse complement strand
CACACACACACACACACACACACACACACACACACACACACACACACACACACACACACACACACACACACACAGGCCAATTTCCAAAAACATGATTTTCGTACTAAGGCGACTCGAAAACGTGTATTTCCACAAAAATTTCCACATCGAAAATTTTGGTCGAAAACGATACCTTCTCTTTTACCTATATTTCATATAGGTAAGAGACACTAAAAATGTTTTAAAAAATTTCGCATATTTTATTACGCTCTGAAATTATACTCTACTTTTAATTTAGTTGGTCGTTTTCGGAACATTTGCATTAATAAGTATTTCTCTGGGGCTGCTCACCGTCTTTGGGCACTTCATATATGTCAATTTTCGCAAATTACTACTAAGTATTACGTATTTTGGTTAACTTTAGTAGTCTTAGTCTATTATTGATATAGAATTCACTTTTTTAATTTCTTAATATGCTAAAATCAAATTAATATTAAAACATTCAAAGTTTCCGTTAATATAAATCAATATTGAAATATTATTCAACTATAGTAAACTGGTTTATTTACTCCAAGTATATTTTCGTTCAAATGTTACAGTATTCTCGTCGCTGTATGATGCCATTGCTTACCAGATTTTATTTTCAATGTGATTATGAAAATAATTTTTGCCTTTGTTCAACTTTCTTGAAAAAACAAATAATAGTATTCGAAACTTAACATTTTATTAGTGCAGTTCACATTGATCTGGCATATAATCATCATGCTGTAGGCCACCACAGGAATCCACTTTTTATTATAATGTGGTTTCGCATATTTATCGCAATAATAGGAAATACAAACATATTTTGTTTACGCCAACTGAGGGAATCATTTTGGAACGTTACCTTTACAGGTTTTAAAGAATTTCGTCTTGTAGGTTTCGGTTTTGTAAAATTTTATTTAAAGATATTTAATACAACTTTTTACGCTTGATTCTATTTTACCATTTTCCTATTCTTTAAGGCGTTATTTGTTTGGTTTTGGTGTACAGCTACAATAATGGAGTTAATAATCTATATTCAAACATTTTATATTATTAAATTTATTTAACGTTAGTATTATTCCTTGTTTAATCTTGATAAAGTTAGCTTATTGTTTTGTACCTGTTTTATAGTTCCGTGGTTGTATTGTTTATATATGCTATTTGCGAAATTTTACTTCTATGTAATACTCAATTGTAACCTGCCAAAAGTTCTTGTGGCACCTTGAAATTTTTGGGTTTGGACTCCCTATGAACTTATATTTCATGTTTTCATCGAAACATTAAAACTGTGGAACTTTTTGGCCTATTACTGCACTGTAATTGGTTTGGAAATTTTATTAATTTTTCCGACATATCTGATAGTCAAAGTTCTTGAAATATTATAACTTTTTCAATATGGGATCTAAATTTTCGTTTTATACTTGTGCCATATTTCACGTTCTTGGATTCTGACTAGTGGCCTTTGAGGAATGGGTAGTTGCATTATGAGTAAAAATAAATGTAAGTATTCGTTATTTCAATAAATCTCTGAGCGCTGATGGTGCTTAAATAGAACTTTAAAAAATATGACAGCTGTCTGTATTTTTCCTACTGTTAAATAAAAATTCTATTTCTATTTACCATAAATATAAGGTATTCTAAATTTATATCAAAGATTAATGTTATGTTTTCACCTGGTCGTTTCTTAGATATTTTTACAACTAATAAATATCAAATTGTTGCTATAATAGTTTGGATTTCCGTCTTTTAGGAACGTAATGAAAATGCTTTCTGGAGACACTTTAATATTTATAATAATTTCCATCCTTGTAAATGTGACCTAATATCTCTGCCTACACTTCAGATAAATTCAGGTATCGAACCAGATCATTTAATTCTACTTAAGTTATTAAATAAGATGTCTTCTTGGGGTGGCCAAAACCCTTATCAGTTTCTGGCAGTTCTAAGATAGTTACTTGTTTTGTTTGCTTTAGTTTCCAAA
This sequence comes from Phrixothrix hirtus, assembly GCA_024586415.1. NCBI lineage: Eukaryota > Metazoa > Arthropoda > Insecta > Coleoptera > Phengodidae > Phrixothrix > Phrixothrix hirtus. The sequence continues at coordinate 18,165 of JAHWXV010395340.1, read as the reverse complement.
CGTTTGTACATCTAGGTGCTAGAAATTCCTCCTTGACGTTCCATTTATTTGCTTTCGTTTGGATTTCTGTCCGATTGCAGCCTAATGCACTTTACTCTGCACTATATTTGTTGCTGTTTTCGATAACTTCCTCTTCAGAACAGGCGCTTCTCTCAGCTGCTTCTATTTGATTTTATTTTCTGCTTCATTCAGATTCTTGGTGTATAATTGTTAAATATTTTCTGGTAGTTCGGGGAATTATTGCCGAGTTTTTGCGAAATCTTGAATTTTTCACGTTTTCTCAAAGTTTAATCAACGTCTGCGATTTTGTTTAGGTACGCACGGTATACGCTCAAACCGGTTTATCGTGTGAGATTTATACAAGTAATATGCACATTGTGAGAGATTCATTTACCGCACCCAACCCACCGCTACATATGTAGAAAGGACTTAAGGTACAACACAGTTATTTACAAAAGCAACAAAACGCGGCCACACTAGTCCCCCTGCGCCTAACTCCTTCCCTTCATGCGATGATTTAAATTCAGTTACCAGTGGGCTATGAAATTTTTCCGTACAGCCTAGATTAGACACACATATGCCAACTAAAGCCAATACATAACCTACAAATTATATGTCAATAAATTTGTTGGCGAGAACTTTGTTATTAAATTAAAGTAGGAAATTTATTTACAATATTTACAATAAATGTACGAAATGATCACCATTGCATTGAACGCATTTGTGAACTCCTGGTTTTAAATTCTCGAAAACTTTCTGTAAAATATGACAAATTCAAACCGCCAATTTGACAGATAATTATTACTGAGAATGGATTAAGCTAAGACATCAATTGTTTTTCTATGGCACACTGGAAACTGAAATTTAAATGATCGCATGCTATATCGTGTTACCGCCCCCTTTACCACTCCAATAAATCAAAATCATCCCTTCCATTTCGCTCCAGAATTGAAGCAAAATAAAAAGGGCAGCAAGCCGCGAAGAAGTCAATCAGTCGCCGGTACAGAGCAGTTGACAGTCGACCACCTCCCTCAGGCAACCATCGACTACGCTGCCTCCAACCCGCTCACCGACTCGCTCACTGACCTCCCCTTGGTCAACTCTCGGTTACGCCACTCGTTACCCGCGGAGTAGTGCCGTCAATCTGTGACAGTGCGCGTGAGTGAACATTCAGAGTAAGTCTACTTTGACTACCCTTGTCATCCTCAACCTCCTTATTCCACGCTACGTGGATTGACTATTATTTAATTTAAGATTAAGTAGACGATTTCACGACAGAGTTTATCAGACATTACATTTAACTTTAGCTTTTAGAACTGTGATAAAGACATTCAGTCAAGTTGAGTAAAGCTAGTCAATATAAACTACTTTGTGTTTGGTTCTACTTTAATCCCTCTAGCTCAACAGCAGAACGACGTCCGTTGGATCCGCCGCCGTCGCTACATTGCCTTCTCCCACAACTCTTACTTTCAGGCCAGACGACCGACCAGCTTGGCACCAAGTCCTGAAGGAACGCTAGGATTGTAAAGGGAATTCAGCCAATAATAATAAAGTGTGTTAGTTATTTATTCCTTGCTACCTGGCACTGTATCGCCCTGAGGACAGCATCATCGAGCAGCCCTGCAACAAGGTACATGATGCTCTCATAATACTGTCCTCCAACTAACATTAATAAATTTACATTGTACATTTTCTACGAGCACGGTCTCAACGCCGTGTGCTAGGTAGAAGTGCGGTTTCCACCATAAAACTAAGTGTACGGGGTGTCGCGAACGCGAGTGTTTGACCATTGCGAACGCGGATTTCCTCCGGGACACAGCACCCCCGTAACAATCGGCATAATCACATAATTACAAATTTCTGACGTATAATTGGATTAAAAGAAAATAGGGGCGTTTTGTGGCATAAGGACACTGGCCTTATGTAAAATTTGCAGAAACATATTAAAACCTGTTAAAATAAACCAAGAAGCTTGTCGTTTATATCAGTATCTAAAATTAATTTGGAAACACAGGTAATTTGTTCAAATATAGTAAAAATTAATATATTTAACAAAATGTATTTTATATCTCGGAATTTCGACGCAGCCGAAGGAAAATCTAAACGTTCTAACAATAAGTGTGAAACAGTACACACGGTGTGCGTATTAGAGCACAGAGAATAGATAGGGCGATGAGTTTATCCCATCTTATAGACAAGGTGGCGCAATAGAATCGTTCTTCAACCGAGTACTATAATAGATGGGAGGGATGTGCAAGGTCAAAGCTACCCTCCTTGTGTATCCTGCATTTGGAAGTTTAGTATACATGACGTGTTGGTCCATAGAACATCATGTGTTTACCGTAGAATAGTTTTTTCGAAGGAATGAGCATATCGCAGTTGCCCAGCGCGCGTTCAGCCGACACTTCGATATCCCTCCGCGCGGTGTGATTCCGTCCCTAAACAAAATATTGGAAAGGGTGAACTTGTTTCGCATGCATGGTGCAGTGTTACCAATATATACAGGTCGTTATCGCACGGACGGCAGATAATGTGGAACATGTGAGAGTAGGTGTGATTGTGAATCCAAGACGTTCAACGGGACGCCGAGCAACAATACTAGAAATGTGTTGTCGAAGTCTGCACCGAATCCTCTATACTGAATTGTAATTCCATCCTTATAAAATTATGATTGTTCAAAAGCTGCTTCCAAATGATTATCGTCAGCGGGTACAGTTCAGTCACCGTATGCTGGAAATTTTGGAAGATGAAAATGTGGTAATTGTGAGTCATCACAATTACCACACTTTCACTTGGATGGTTACGTCAATAGGTAGAACTACTGTTATTGGGTTGCCGAAAATCCGAGATAATTACACTAGCGGTCTCTCCACGGTCTAAAGGGAACAGACTGGCGTGTTGTTTCCAAAAGAAGAAGGCGTTGACGGTGACTTCGGGGCGTTAAGTTACCAGGATACACGCTTTTTTGATCCCACAATTTGAGAATCAGGAATATGACAGAGACAATGTGGTTCCAACAGGACGGAGCCATTAAACACACGGTAAGGGTCTCTATGAACGTCGTACAAGCATAGTTTCCCGGATATGTAACCTCCTACGGAACCCGCGATTTCCTAACCTCACTGTTTGTGATTCTTTTCTCTGGTGCTACCTTAAGGCAAGGGTGTGCACCACTAAGCCTCGAAATATTCAAGAATTGAAGAGAACAGTCCACAATGAAATTGTTTGATACCAGTGGATATGCTTGGATAAGCTACAGAAAACTTACAGAACCGTCTCCAAGAATGCATAGCCCAAGAATGACTTCATTTGTTTGACATACTCTTTTATAGATAAGCTATTTGTTTTTTATTATTAAGTTTTCATTGTTTCTCCTTCTTTTGAGACTATTTTTAAGCCTTTACCTTCAAAATTATATATTTTACGGGCAGCTCAAGAATGCCCGACTCTATTGCACCCCATACAACCCACATTGTATTAGTAATTTGAAAAACATACCTTCTTCTCGGATAAGGAAGTAAAATCGTAGGTCCCGTGTCAGTGTGATGATTGGCACGTTAAAAATCCCTACTGGCAGTGAAACTCCTCCAGATTCGGCAAAATTCTTGTAGGCGTGGCGAAATGACTACATTACAATTATAGTCCAAGAGGGCCAAAGGAAATTCCGCATCCCAAATCCTTAACCACAAAAACAATCAAACAACGACCATACATTCCCAATTTAAAGTTGATATAAAAACCACTTCACAATCTCAAATATAAGCGTTACGATGAAAAGCATTATTCTAAATTTTTTAATTTTGCGAGCGCTGAGAGATCGCATTTTAGTTAAAATAAAGAGTTATATTATATCCAAATTTAAATAATAGATAACTGTACTTTTTTTGCTCTTATTACCAAACTATTACGTTATATTACGTTAATGTTAAACAATAACAAGTTATATTTTAAAAATTATGAAAAAATATATTACATGTAATATATCACTAGAAATGACCTTGCAAGATTTGAAGAAAACGGACCTGAAAATTTTCGAAAAATCAGTGAAAAACTCCGTTTACAAATGGTTTTTAAATATTTTCCGCTACATCTTTCCGTCCGTTTTTTCAAAATTTTCACAGATTGTATAAAATGTGTATTAACATGTACATAAATATTTATGGAAACTTTCACAGTTATTATTCATAATTAAAACAATTATAACATGTACATAAATTATTTTAATTAAAATGCGACTTCTATGCATTCGCAAAATTAGAACATTAGAAATAATACTTTTTATGGTAGCGCTATATATTTTAGACTGTGAAGTAAAGTGAAATAAATTCATTAATATATTAAATTGTGTTTAAGAATTATAATCCTGCAAGAAAGGTATTTTCCAATATTAAATTTCAAACACCCTTATTAATCAACTCTAATTAAATATGCAGGATAACATGTAAAAATTATTATGCTATGTATATAGCCAAATTAAACAGAACTAAAAGAGAAGAATCGTATTAGAAACGATTTACCTACAAAAAAAAAATGTTATATTAATTTTAACAGCCACGTTCAGGTATTAATCCACATCAGTTACTATAAAATTGAAAACTGGAATTAATGCGGAAAATTTTACTAGTTAAACAAATGTATCACAAATCTAGAAAATTTTAACCATGATATGCACTTACGTAATTTTGAATATTTTTGTAATTCAATTCTTTTATAGTAAAAAGGAAAGTAGCTCCAGAATCTAATAATGTTGGAAGTTTAATTCCAAAAATATTAACAATCACGTAAGGTTCATAATTCTCACTAGATTATAACAAAACAATTTAAAATAGCAAAATTTTTCTGAAATTTATTCGTTTGGTCTTACATTACATTTGTTGCAAACTAGATCGAATTAACAAAACACAGGACTTATCTTTTGACTTATTGTGGCAATGGGGATAATTTGTAATAATAATCAATAAACAAACATGAGTTTCTCTCTACGACTTTTAGCACAATAATCAGTGATGTTACAGTTCCAACAATTCACTGGTTTATTTCGAGATTCAAAATAACTTGATTTTATTATCGGTTCATATTAAGAGTTAAAAGTGTTATTGTTAGTTAACTAAATAGCGCTTACAGACGCTTTGGAAGTATTTGTTTCTATGTGCCAAGTTCGGTTTAAGTTCAGACTTGCTACCTGATAAAGGGCTGGAATTGCTCACATCATCTCAAGTTCCTTCAAGGCCCTTAAGAGAAGAAACACCTATTAATGTTAACTGTGCTTAATAAAATGACAGCATATGTCGGCATTAGACATGCAATTGTTTGTATTCTTCTAATTTTTCCTTAAGACGAAAATAAAGTACTCATAACAACAACGTAAATAGCTATAGACTCACTATACTCTTGCTTGCGAGATTTTATTTTGTACAATACCTTTTCACTGTAACTACCGATAAAAATTCTAGTTTTATTGCATTATCGAATTTAAACCAACTATTTATTTTAGCTCCAAATAATCTGTACCAAACCAAAGCTGTAGATTCAAATAAATCTGCTGACTGCAAGAATAATACTTGACCTTCCACGTGGAATAAATTATTTAGGGATATCAACCTATATCTTGAAAGTTTAATGTCTTATTTATAGAAACGTGTACCGGTTTATAAAGTAATTGCTGTAATTTGCTTGCTATTTGTGAAATATGGACATTATTTTTAGGCCTTATTACTTTATTTAACGGTAAGGACAATAACACATCATGACACTTGATCAACACTAGTGGGCACGGAAAGTTCTTTAATATTTGCTGTTTTACTAATATCCATACATTCTTCCTTATTCATCCAATTCATCCATTATGCATGGATTAAAATTTAAAATTTGACCTTAAAATTTGAGACGTTTAATCACAAACCATCTTCTAATTATTTATCTGATTCGGAGACAGATAGAGAATTCGAAATTTGATTTAATAAAGGTGCAATTAAACTTTCCAGAAATTAAAAATTGCCTCTTGATTTATTAGATTCCGTTAAATTAAAACGAATATAGAAGTTTAACAAATCATTCTCAATTACTGTAAGATCTTCTTTAAAAGTGATAGGATAGTCTACCAATCTTAAAATAGGATTTTGCTTGGAATACGTAGAGCGTGACTATTTACTTAGAACTGTAAGCAAGCCCCTAAAAGGATTCCGCGGATTCTTAATTCGTAAAAATTTAATCTTCGGATAAATAATTAGTAAAGATTTTCAAACCATTTTGAATAATTAATTAGGAAGCAAATTATATAGCCATTTTATTACACGATCAACTCAAATATATGCGAAATGTCAATAAAAATAATTTGACATTGAGATGATTAATTTTTATTCACAACATGAAAGAATTTACCTTCGTCGTACATGACTCTAAAATCAGATTAAACAAAGGCTTCCTAAACTGGAAATACCTTCCTTACATTAAATAAAAAATGACAATAAACAAAATATTAGTCAAGTGGTTATATACAGAATATTTAAAGATTCAAACTAATTTTATTATTTGAACCCATACTTGTAAATTGGAATTCTATTTAATGAATTAGTAGTGACATACAAAGCTGCCTACACAGCAAGCGAGCCACCGCGAAGAAACATAAACAGGACCCACCAACAAGTTCAAAAAAGTCGTGTGGACGGTATCATGAGCACGAACATCAACGAACGTCCTATGTCAGTACATCAAACAAAAAAACGGTTCGTAATTGTTCTTTTGTGTTAGATTAGTGTAAATGCATGTCAAAAAAAATCTTGTGTGAGACAACACACGACTTTGTCTAACACATTTTAAATTTAATTTGAATTTATTGACGTTAGTGACTTTCCTATATACCTAAATTGTAGACTAAAATTAATTTAAAAGCATAAATAGTTCATCCATTCATAATTTCCTTTAAGCATGTACTAAGAGTTGTATAATTCAATTTTGAGCTCATTTAAAGCAAAAATAATTTATAGATTTAAGTAAAAAGTAATTAAGTATGTAAATAATGCTAACAAATCATTAAAATATGAATTTATTTTTATTTTGAGGGCGATAATTCGAACGGTCACCCATCTAAGTTACTCGCCAGACAAAACGTTGCTTAACTATTGAGATTTTTCTCACTAACTCACTTGAACGAATTTTCTCAGAGAAACCAATTAGTTCATGTAATATATAATTACAGGCGCTAGAAACGTTGCGAGTTTAAAAAAATCGTTATAGCCGTTTTCGAAAAAATAGCAAAAAACCTAAACATCACAAGAATAAAGTGGCAATTCCGGTCATTTTATATTAACAAAATTGTTACAGGAAAGTTCCATGGTGGGAATAAACTTATATATGAAATTTCATTTTTCTATGATGTTTGGTTTTCGAGATATATTGACAACTACGTACACATCCACACACTTACACACGACACACACACATACACACACATACACTTACAAACACACACAAACACACACATATACACATACAAACAAACACACACACACGTACGCACACACGCGCACGCGCACACGCACACGCACACGCAGACGCTCACTCAGACGCATACGCACATGCACACGCACATGCACACGCACACGCACACGCACACGCACACACACACACACGCGCGCGCACGCACACGCACACGCACACGCACACGCACACGCACACGCACACGCACACTTGCACGGACACGGACAGGCGCACGGATACGCTCACGCTCATGCACACGCACACGCACACGCACACGCACACGCACACGCACACACACGCTCGCGCACGCAACTACGCGTACACGCACACGCACGTGCTCGCGCACGCGCACTCGCACGCGCATGCCCACACGCGCACGTTCACAAACACGCACACGCAAATGCACACGCACACGCACTCTACATAACAATTGATTGGTAACAGTTAGTAGGTCATTATCGCACGAGAGCTGCTTGAGAACTCAATTGATTTGCATGTTCAAACAACCGTAAAGGCTTAACATGAGTACAAACGACGTCTGAGCTCACAAGGTTGAAAAATTTGTACGCCTTCTATATAATGTAATATTATGTATTTCTGAGCTCAATATGAAATATACAGAAACGTATGTTGCAATATACATACATAGACATTTTCATAAACAATTTCATTGCTGACTATATATATTTTTATCTTCCTTTGTTGCCTGAAACTAAAATGTTCGACAAAAAAGACTTAAATTTTAGAGTTTTGTATATTAAATACCTCCAGTAAGCCCAAGTAATATTTTAAAAGAATATTCAAATTGATTTTTTCAAAATTTTGAGGCTAACATCTTGAAGTACGATCAGGTAATTTTTGAACTTTATTGTATTTTATTAACTGAAATATTAAAACTAGGATAAATACTCGGTGTTACCTCAAACATTTATTAGTCTTAAGTTTTACAAATCTAGTTCATGATATGTAGCAAAATAATTTTTATTTGTATTGAAGCGAAGATATATGGTATTCTACAATCAGTACACAACGAGTGAGGTTGTGATTGAATTATCTTTCTGTTACACACCTCGCATTTTTCACGCTTTTGGGTAAATTGTATCTAATGAGATCCTCTGTTCGTAGTTCTAACATCCTTTGGAACAGAATAAAAGTTTTTACGGCGTTTATTTGGACAATATGAAACACACTTTGATTGTCCTTTCCTACGTTGCAATTTTTTTTTGGCTAATAGACCTAACGCGACACTCCTACATTTTAGTAGAAGATATTTTTCTACAAGTTCAGAACAAACTATGTTCTCGTATGAATTAACAAATGTTGTATCGATTAACCCCCAAAAGATCCTGTGCCACCATTTCCTGGTCCAGCGATTTACTCCGTATACCATTCGTAATCGGTCTGCGTGATCCACGCGACCACATATATTGATGGTAATCTCGAACCATTAATGGTGCAGAAATATCTATTTTTGTTCCATCTTTTTGTTTCCTTTTAACTATGATAGTATCACTTAGATGAAAATTGCTATTAAAATTTCCACATGCCAATGCCCCTAGAGGAGAAACGAAAATAAAAATCACCTTTTTCCATCGATTTGTCTTTCTGAATATTACATGGAAAACCTTCTTTATGAGATCGGAGTGTACCACACGCTTACGTTTTCTCAACTTTCAATTTTTCGACAAGATTGATCGATGAAAAGTAATTATCAAAAAACACAATTCGATTTTTACCCCACTCATTTTTAGTAAATTGTAGTACAACACAGTCTAAGAATTATTCTTCGACGCCTCCATTCTTCCCTTGATAAACCTCAAAATTAAGAATATATCCGTAACGATCAGACCCTCTTTTAAAGGGTGTTAGAGAATTAAACTGCTTGAAGGTACTTCTACGCTTAAAAATAATTATTGATTCATCTACAGTTAGCTGACATCTTCCCTTATAATACTGACAAAAGCATGATTTAGAACCCTTATCATTGGACGGAGCTCATATAATTTATATTTATTATGAATAAAAATTTGCAAATTGTCGGTAACATGTAAATTGCTGAGGATAGCATCGCATCTGTTCCTTGACATGCACGAAGATACAATTGAAACGCGAAGATCTGCTGTGGTTGGCCAATAATGACTCCAGTTTAGAATTATATGGCATCCCACTGTCAAGTTCATACCGATAAAGGTAAGCAGTTCATTCTTTGTTAAATTGAGAACTTTATTCCTTTGTATAGCGTATATGCTGCTTTGAAATATAATATTCTCTAATAGCGCATCTAAAAATTTTAAAAAATGATCATTTAGTGTATCGCAAGCAACAAATTCATCTTCTACTGCTCCTTCGAGTAATTTGTACTCAGGAATAGTTACATGTAATTGCCGTTTTTCCATTTTCTATCAACGTTCTCATAATTCCTTTTTTGTGTCTTATCAGTTTCTTAACTATTTGATCCTTCAATTTCATCTGAATCTTCAAATACAAATTCAAATTTATCGTTATTGCTATTTTCACTTGACTATCCTTCATTGACGAAGTTTTGATAAATGAAATCAATAGGTTCCTCCATTTCATTGTCACTATCGAGATTACTTTCTATGTCGGTTTGAAATTAGTTGTCGGTTGCAATGTCATCGAAATATACATTATTTGCAATTTTTATCAGTTCTTACTCATTTGAAGGCCTTTTTCGGTGAAGATTCTCAATTTTCACATGAAATACCAAATTAATCTGCCTGATGGTAATTTGAAGTACTTTGTAATTTATACATGTTTTTTAGCATTCTTAGGTGTATTTTGTAATATATATTCTAACATGTACCTTCAATAATTGGTAAAACCTAAAACACCAAGTTTTATACAAATTTTATACGTAAAACGCAATAAAAATAATTTTCCAAATCAACATGAAATGAAGTGTAAAACACCTTAAAAAAAATTAAATTACTATGGAGTATTTATGGCACTCTTAAGCACCATTAGGCTGTTATATACAAAATCATAATTAATACTATTCAAATGTCATTTTAAAATTGTGGTACTTTAAAGTACCGTCAGTCAACAAAAGGTTATTAGAAAAAAATGTACTCGTAAAAAGCACTGTATCCTGTATCTTATTCATATAATACTTAGTTACCCCACTTAATAACGCGATATTGAATTAACTCTTTGCCTGTTAAAAGTATACATGTTATTCCTACCATTGTATTAATTTTCCTGGGTATTGACACCAAATTATGAAAATAATTGTAAAAAAAATATACCCTTACATTTATTCATTTATTTACATCACAGATAAACCGTAACATCTAACAGGTAAGCAGTAACTGACTTAAAATAACCTTTACAAGGTTTATAATAGTCACTGACCCTACTTTTGGTACGAAAGATTAACGTATTTTTTAAATTTTCCACGGGTAATAACGTATTAAATTCCTTTGTATGTTCTCCTTCTATACTTTTGGCTAAGATTTTATTGCACCGATTTCAAGGATGGAAGAATACAGTTGCGTGTCTGTGTGGTAACCATATTAATTTTTAATAAAATAGTGAAGATTATGCCTAATTTTTAAAGTGCTAACTAAGGGATTGCATCTGTTTACTTTATGTGAACAACGTTCAGTGATAATACGGATACGGGTGCAAGAGCGGCTGCAGGTACGAATGAAGTTGCGGGTATGATTGCAAATATAGGTGTAAGTGCGTGTGTACATACGTGGACGCGCGTGTTTGTATAACCATTAATAGATTGCAATCCTGGTATTTTACTTACAGCCAGCTAAAACAGCATGTTTCTATTCTTTGTGTAAACAAGACTTACCGATAATTCGGGTATTGGTGCAGATATACACGCGAGTGGGAGTATGCATATACATAGTATATGCAGGTGCGTGTATGTGACCTGCGCACGCTCTTGTATTGGCCATAATTTTCATTGCTTTAACTGAGTAGTAAATGATATACCTAGTATTTTTCAAACAGCCAAATAAAATAGCATATATTTATTTGTTATCGTTTAGTTTAATAACAGACTACTTTCTACAGCTTCAGTGTTCGTTTTTAATTGATTAATGTATACTTATTTTAAGAATGCAGGTTTTTTAAAGAACCAGATATAAAGAGACTCATTTATATTAATACATTACCAAATGCCCTTATGAATTCAAACTACGAACTCAATAAAAATATTCGGCCTTGAGTGTGCCTTAACCTGCCTATAATAAGTTCAAAATTAAAATATTAACACAAAATGAAAAGACCTTCATATGAAACTAATATCAAATGGTAGCAATTTAGTTATTTATTCAATTGATTTTAAAAATGCAATTAGTTTTGTAGTAGAAGTTAATAAACAATTATATATGAAACAGATGTACTAGATACTCTAACAGAAAATTGACAACGGTTAATACAGTACGATGGTGTAGCATCTGTTATTATTGGATTCCTATACTATTTTGGACAATAAAATAAATTGTATAGAATAAATGATGTAAGAAATCAGGAAGTGGGTCGTTCTTATTCGATACTGTAGCGAATATATCCCAAAATCTTCAAAGATTAAAATTTGTAAATAATCTTTAGAAAGCATTTGAGTGCTTTATTTTCAGCATCGAAAATTATAGCCTTACAATAACTTTAAGTTTTAACTTGTAGTTTTCTCATTGAAAATATTCTAAAAAGAATATATAAGTGGCTACGAACATTTAAAATTTCTTTAACCCGTTTCGAACACAGAATTCAGCATTTAAAAGCCTTTAAATTGAAATATCTGATTTGTGTGACAAAGTTTCGTCGTGTAATTAAATTAATAGATGCCCAGCGAAGTAGTTATCTTATGACTTAGGAATAAATTTACAGCCATTCATTAATTTAAATATACGAATATATATGAAATGTATCATAATATAATGGCAAACTAAATAATCTTTAAAACGCTTGAAAAAATACAAGTAAGGATGAACAAAATCGAGTAATTAAGCCCAGCATACGTTATTTCTTTTGCTTATAAATACAGAGTTCTTTCTATGTCGAGTAAAATATTAAAAGGCGTAATTTCTTAAGTAATTTTATAAAGAAAAGGTCCTATATGTTCTAAGGAACTTCATTTTACGTCACAAAAAAATTGTTTCTTAAAAGTATCGAGAAACGTGTAATTGATACACAAAATAATTTAGCAACTTATAAAGTCACATACGTTCTCCTTTTACCCCGTCTTTGCAATAGCAATAAAATATCTTTAAACCTTTTTCGATGTTTAGAAGAAATTATTATTTTTCATAAAATAAAACACTCCGTATATTAAGTTTGCTTGCATAAAGTAAACTGCTGATTCACGTCCTATCTTACTTAGGAAACATTCTTTAAATTGTCGTGAATTAAATAAAACCACGTAAGATTCAACATTAGAAAAACTAAATAAATTCATACTTGTCTCGTTTTTCTAAAATTTTGTAGTTTTAATAGTGTATAACGGAAATTCAAAACTTAAACAACCGATTTTTTAAGTAATAATAAAAAGAATACCTTCGGAAATAATAAACTTTAAGCAAAAGAAAAAGTTACATCCGCGAAATATTTCATAGTTAGTGAAATAAACTAAAGTTCGAATTTGTTATGACAAATTCGTGCCTATAAAGAAGTAATTTAAGAAGAGTTTTTAAATCATAAGAATAAAAAACGCGAAGGAGCCACTGTAAAATTAAATTACCTGCAATTTAAAGCATTACATGGAAAACTACCTAGAGTTAAGGTGAATTTGAAATGCAGATATTTGATTCGCCAAACAAACCAAGGAATGGAAGCTACAGAAATTAATAAAAATCTTAGACGACAAAAACTCAGCATATTTACGTGTAAGTGCTAGCACAAGTTACATTGCGAACAACAGTGTAAAGATCACTATTACTTCGCAATATAAGAACGTAGGTCAGCCTACAAGGTAGGTTAAGTATTCATGCTACAGATTTAAAATAGAAATCCTGCCATGAGGTCAGCTATAGAAATATAGTCCTTAAAACAATTACTAAAGCGAACGTAATAAACTTAAACAATCCGGAAGTGTACCGGTCCGAAAGTACGGAATCCAAACGAACGTGCAAGCACAAGCTAAGAGGTCTGCAGACCCTGGTACCTTCATCTTTAAAACGTAAATAAGGTAAAACATTTAATGTAATAAAATATTTGCATTCTTGGTATAGCTGAAAATTTAAATTTCGATGAAATTTGATTAGACAAAAGAATTTATTCTAAAACTTGTAATTATAAAAATAATAGGTATTAAGTGACTTGGAGGTTAAATTAGAATTTTGAAGTATAAAGATAAATTAAAAATGTAATAAAACTTTAAATTTGATTTAACAAAATATTTTAACCCACAAAAATGAAGTCAAAAGAGCCATTGCATAAAATTGTCGAGACGTAAACTTATCGGTTTTAAGTATCACGTCGATAAATAATAACAAGAAAAATGAATTAAATAAATAATATTGTAAATTGATCCAATACGTAAAATTAAGTTCATACATATAACACATAATCACCAGGAGTATTTTCCTAAAATATAATATAAAGACGATTAACTACTGCAAGTCCAACCAAGAGAAATAAATCAAGAACCTGCCAAATTTAAAACATATTAATATCACAGAGTTACACGCCCCGATTCTCACAGGTGGAATGTTTTAATTAGAACGCTAATTGATAGGTACTTTATAACCGAATGAAGTCCGTTATTTTAATTACTATATCTATCATTGAAATGACCTGATCCTAGAACTATGGAAATTAAAATAATCGGTCTAGGAAAATAAACTTCAGATGTGATTACGAATAATAATTAAATAACTAACTAAAAATAAAATGAAGTAGAAAGCTTAATGTAGATGAAATCAAATTACACATTAACAAAGGAAATTTTAAGCAACATAAAAGTCATGATATTTCTATTTTAATCACTACAAAGTATTAGACCCAAATAATCCAAAAGTATTTTAAACACATCCAGTTCAACAAAATTGAAATAAAACAAATGGAGTTATTTGCTTCGTGTAATAATTTCAGAACAAGACTAATTTTAATTTCGATTTCCTGGAATTTAAATACAGGAATTAGGTAAAGGAACGAAGCTAGTTAATATTACTTTTCAAATTTGAATAGTAGAAATTATTGAATACCGATTAGAAATAGAAAACAAATAAAATACGTTAAGGGTATAAATTTAAATCAAAGCGGTACGGCGTTTAAATTTTTCGCGTAGAAACTGTTTCATTGTAGAACTCAAATAATAGAAGTGCTGTTTTATAATGGTCCAATCACTTAATGTAATTCATACGAAAAAAAATGAATTGCACAATGAAGATTTTCAAAATGTAATTCAACAATATAGGAAAATTGTATTATGCAATATTACAATATGAAGCTGTAACAACCTGTTACATCTCTCGCAATATTTTGTAACTTTTTTCTATAGTAAATCCAAACGTACTACGTTTTAAATAAGATATAACTATGTTGCATAAGTCAATAGTTTAATAACGAATGTCTAAATTTTTACATTTTTGCATCTTCTAAATAAATTTACCTTAAAGATATCCGTCAGCGAAGAACTTGACAATATATAAAACATTTTGTTTGGAGTTGAGTTTAGTAAGTAATAAGTACGTTCCAATTATGCATCAGCGTTATTCTTATGTAATAATACCATCTATACTTATTAGTAAATGGGAACAAACTGAAATTTCAATGATGGATGACTGCGGTGATAGAAGACACACTCATGATGAAGTTTATCATTTATTTACTGAGGCACTATACCGATTGACACGCCATCTATTGCGAGAAAAGCTTGCAAATGTGTATTGAAACGGGAAGTGTAAAGCACCGCTTTAGGTTGACCAATAGATGTAGCAAACCAAGGAAATTATTTGCTACTTATTTAATCTAATTAAACTTCTCCAAAACCTAGTAACTCAAATTTCATTAAACGTATTTGGCTTCAAAACACTGGTGATTTTCCAATTTATCGATTTCAAATAAGAAACTATTTAAACCAAACTTTCCCTGGCGGGTAGATTGTGAGAAGGCGAACCATAATGTCATAATATCTCTCTCCAGATTCATTTATCTCCTTTAGATTTTTTCTTATTGAATCACTTGAATAATTCTGTGTATAAAAACAGTTCACGCAATATAAAAAATCGAAGAAATTTAGTTTGAACTGAATAAATGGTATTACAAATGATTGGTTACTCAAATACTTGGTAGAATTTTTAAATCAAGTTCGTGGTTATTACCAAGTCAATTCTGGTATATAATTTGTTGCTTTATGTATTTGTAGTCATATTATTTATAAGAGTATAAATATATACGAGAGAGGTTCTAGGTTGACTTGAAATTTACATTTTAAGAAAAATTACTTGTTCAAGTTCAATAATCATTTTACTGTTTTTCGAGGTGTTTTCCATCAACCAAAATACATTTTTTCATCGTAATGGCAACGTTTCTATAAGCACATAATAGGAAGATTTGTCTTGACCTTGTAGCCACTGACGGACATCGTGTTTTTGTTCTTCATTATTTGAGAGTTTGTGTCTACCAAGGAATTGTTTCAAATGTCAAAATAAATGGAAATCACTCAGGGCTAAAGCATGCCTGCATGGTGGATGTATTATGATTTCCGAGCCTATTCTGCTTAATGTGGTCGCCAAATTAGCGGTACGCGGTCTTGCGTTATCTTTGTAACTATTCACTTTTTTGGAAGATTTTCCGGGATCGTCCTCGGGAACAGTTCTGTAACGATGAGATTTTTAACTTTGCCGATTATACGCCAATATCACAGTAATACCTAGGGGTAACTATAAATCGAAAGAGGGTCCAAGTTCGTCTAACATTGTATCATTAATTTGCTTGATTGCAGGCTCGGGTAGATTAAGGCTAGGTAAAATTCTAAATCTAAAACTGAATTTATCGTACACAGGGTAGAAATTATGTAGAAGAGTGAAATTGGATTGGAACGGATTACGAATGTTAGTGCATTCTTATTTATACCATACGGTACGCAAACTCATTTAAAGATTAATTACACTTATTTGACAATTTTATTTCCTTTATACTTGGATTAGCTTTGAAATTACACAATTTGTGTTAATTACATCACGCAGTATCAATATATTGAACTGTAATTAGAAGTACTTCTTTATGCTGTTTACCATGTATATCGGTTACATTGGCTTGTTATATTTCTGATTTATTATGTTATAACTAGGTTTGAAATATTTTATGCAAATACTAAATATTTATTGTATACTTAACAATTAATTCAACTCATTTGCTGATAATTTGTATTGATTTGTTATATCTCATTACATAAATTTCCTAATATTTTAATATACTCGTATTTAATAATTAATTTAATAATAAGTTAATAACGCTAAATAAACATTTATTTGATATTGGCCTATAAATACAGCTTCTAAAGTTTAATATTATTTCAGGTATAAACCATTTCCATTTTCAAAAGTGTACAAATAGTCTTTTGCTATATAACTAGATATCGGACTTAAGGAAGTGCATACTACTTATCTTTAGGCGGTCTCTTATTATTTCTTCCTTTGAAAATTGTCGATTGATTTTATCGACCCTAATTCTATAGGTTCGTGATACGAAATTTAGGGCACGTATTTGCTTATAAATTATATTTATGGTGCCGTTTTAATGTATAGCTTAATTATTTTAATAGGAACTATATTTATACATTTGGTGCAAACGCTTTAGTTTAGGAATACGGCAAAATTTGCTTCATACTAATGGAATACATGATCTAAGCGATCTTATATCCTTGTAAGGTTATGTTATCTAGACCGCTTTTAGCAGCACGGAGAGTACGGTACATGAATTACTTTAACCAAACTTGTTAAAAATATTTTACTTCCCTAATAGTTAATTTAACTCAAATTTGTAAACAAATATGTGTCTTGACGTTTCGTAATCTTTCAAGTTATGCCTTTCCTTAACTTCTCTATTAACACCTAAAACGTAAAGTTCCTTAGCTATGTAACCTATTATTTCGATTAGGATAGACTATTTTATTTGATCCATGTAAAAGAATGTATACTAATTTGAGATACCTAAATTTAATGTACGAGTTAAAAGCAAAAATTTTCAAATGAACATCGGATACAAGGAGTGAAATAATTCGTAGGCTAACCTTTCCATGCAAAGAGTGAAAAAATTCTAAGTTCTGAACACCAAATTTCCACTTTATATATGGTTTTGAATCGATAACAGTGTGAAAAATGATGACACGTATGTACATTTTTGTTGAGAAGTCCTAGAAGTTAAATATTTTAACATTAATTAAATGTCCAGTTGGATAGCTAGTATGCTAATGATTAAGCCGTTGGTTAAAATATATAATTTACTTAAGTAGTAAGGCAAGGGCGCTCTCAGAACGGAAGTGGATTTCAAGATGGTCGCCAGCTCAGCCACGTGTAGGAGCTTAAGTCACGTGACAAGATGGCTGACAGAGAATGGGACTCAAGATGATCGCCAAAGAATGGGGTCACTCTAACACCTGGTTCTTTGCCCCAGACCGGAAGTGGGAACCAAGATGGCCGCCGAGTTGTCTGAGGGGTGTAACCCTAGGTGTCGAAGTGGGGTGAAGTCCTAGATGCAGAAATGGGG
>JAHWXV010395303.1:0-15486 GCA_024586415.1 Phrixothrix hirtus | reverse complement strand
GAAGGTAATAGACACCGGATTCAGAGATAATTTAAAAGTAGCAAACATACCGAAACCAGTCTATAGCAATTTAATGATATAAATGTAGAGTAACCTCTTGTGCAGACCAGCGATATATCAGCAGCTATTATTAGCATTGATTAGGAACTTCTATGAGGCTTTACGGAATTCTTTAAATAATGCGGAGAAGTATGAGAATCATATTTAGTTCCATTTTAGAAAAATTTCCCTCTGGCGAGGATCGCACCCGCAACCTATGGACAGATCCCAACCATTTTACCACTTAAGCTACCGATTGTTTTATTCTAAATATGATTATCTCATACTTATTCACATTTAATTAAGTTTCTGTGGATACTAGGCAGTTTGAGTGATATAATTTAATTTATACACTACGTTTTCAATAAACTACACACCTTTAGGCTTTACTTTATCCCATAACTATAATTATACACAATATTATCAGAAGTACATAGAGATGGAACAATTTCTTACCTTCGTCTCCCAAATGGATGTTTTAGCGAAGACATTCGAGACACAAAAAACAAGTATTTTAAAGTGACCGCAAACGCTTTAGTCGATTATCTTCTAAAGAATATAATATACTCTTGAAAATTTCAAGTGTAATGATATATACATATACTGCCCGTGTTAGACATACAGAAGTTTGATCCGGAAGTTTCTGATTGCTTCTAGAGCTGTTTACGGCTACTTTGCATAACTAATCTCTCATCTTTGTTCCTAATATACTAAACACATAACATATACAATGTGTCCCCAGATTGACCTCATTATAGATACAACTAATCAAAAAATTTTGAATCTCCTTTTGATTATTCGGATAGCACTCTGCTTGGTCTGAAAAGACTCTCAAGCACATTTTTGGTCTATAAAATTCAAGATGGTCTTCATAATTGAGAAAAAAAAACATTTTATGTTGAAGCAAAGTGCTATTTTGGTCAATATTGTTGTTCAGAATATAAATTTATTACTATATGGAAAGTTTAAAGTTGTCGAATCACTTTGGATAAATCAATATTTGGTGTGTATTCTTGCATTATAACAACAATATACAATAAAACAATTGAATTGTTCAATTTAATTAACGAAAAATCGCATAGTACGTAAGAAGTTGAATTATTACTAATAATATACGACAAATTTAATTGTTTTATTGTTTACTGTAGTTACAATGCAAGAATCCAGATCACATGATGATTTGGTCAAAGTGAAATTTTGCATAAGATCACAATTTCATATTCTGAACAACTTCTCTCAATAACTTTTTGCCGTACTATTGACCAAAATGGCACTTTTTTTCTACATAAAATGGTTTTTTCTTCATGTGCAATTTTAGAAAGTAACAATGTGCTTGGTATTATTTTCAGCCCAAGCGGGGTGATATCCCAAAATACCAAAGTGAGATTCAAAAATATCTGATGGATTACAATTTGAGGACACACTGTATAAAGCAACCAAACTCGTGTTCTTACTTTAGATCGCTTTTAAGAATTTTGAGGCCACGTTCGGGTATATGTGGCTCATTGAGCAATTCTACTTTGACAAGGTTAATGTGTTTTGAAGTATGCATTTTGGGAGCTGACAGATACGAGAATAATCTTCTAAAGCTTCTCTTCATAATATAAATGGCTTAGATCAATTTTCACATTTCAATATAACGGATAAGGGTCGTGATTCAAACAATTTTCAATTTGTGCTGATCCAATACCTTCTATGCTGAAGAATTTTATCATAGTACTCAATTTTATGCATTTCGGAAAACTTTTCGGTATGCCTACTTTGAATCAAAATTAAAATCACACTATCTAAAAGAGATGCATGCAGAGATGTACCCAAAAACAAGTGTCGAGTACGTTATGAGCAGGGATGGAAACAGTTTCGAGTGTTAACAGTTAATCAGGCACTCTATGCACTCTATAACGTATTTTTGTGAATTTCCTTGGCGCTATTATCTTGCTTAAGGTATCTGGTAAGGTGCCTATCATGATATAGTAAAAATTATAGACAATTTTTGAATCCTTTGCGTTTCAGTGGTTTCCTATTGTAATAATTCTATTTATATTTGTTTGCGCAATTTTAATAAAACGCTCTAACAAAAGTTTAAAGTCACCACATTATCGTTCCAAAACAGCTAAGGTGGTATACTAGTATTAGATATTCATGTTTTTTAAAATATCGCACACTGAATATCAAATATAGAACAATAGAACTTCATAATTCATACAATAAAAAATTTGTTTTACTCCAACAATAAGGTACTTATGATGAAACCTTTTTTCAACAGTATCCCAACAGCATCCCATCGCGTCTTCCCATCGTCTAGACTTTACAAAGCCTGTAAGTGTAATTAAATGTTTTAATATTCATAGGTATTCTGAGTTCTGCTTAAGAAAAGCAGGAGTGTAAGCATTAAAGATGGATAAACAACGTTGGCCGCTCTTTTGCCATTCGTTGCATTAAAAACATAATTGTGGCTTCATATGGAAACTTTTTAAAAGTTCTATAATGTAATTACTTCATTAATAAGCTAGGTTATACTTACGTTGTTTTGCATAGGTAATTAAGTGTGAAAAGCTCAATCGCTAGATATATTATATAACGCGCGAAGTTTCATATATTTATGACCATTCAGAGGCGTATACTTATAATTTTATAGCATATGGGGCAGTCTAATAAATATATACGTATATAAAACGAATACTTGGAGTTAAAAAAATATTTTATCGCCATTCTTAATAAACAAAAACTATTACCTCTGCATGTATAATAAAGCGGAAAATTTAGCTTCACATTTAGGGAAAACTGCTGACAAACTGCAACGTATCTCATTATAAGTAATTGATTAGATTATCAGAAAATTTACAATACTAATTAGTAACGTTATTAGTAAAAGCATTGATTACCATATAATATCAGTGCCATTACATTTAAATACGCCAACCGCGAATTTTGTTTGCATACAAATAGAGTTAGAAGCAACATTTTAATTAAGGTGGTTTTAATTAACTTTTTGCTGCCACTATGTAAACGCCAAGTTTTGCATAGATACTGAATCAGAACTACTCCTTTTGCTGCTTTTAAGTTTTGATTGGGTTAGTTTTCTACCATTTTAAGCTGTGAAGTCTTAAATAAGGATTATCCTAGTTTAGCAATTATTCTAAATATTTTACTGGCTCAATAATGTATTATCAAGTCAAACCCATATTATAAGTACATCTAAAGATTAAGAATTTAGAATAAGGTTTTTTGTGTTGTAGCTGGATGGAAATTTTTGTAAATGTGAGCGAATTTATTTTGTCGATATTCTCGGTTAGTCGGGCATAGCTCGTTTGGAAAATACGAGTTAATGAAGAAAAATGTATAAGCACGTTTTTGAAGTCTCTTTATTAAAATTCGCTAGAATTAGTTTCTTCTAAGCTATTGAGATGTAACTACATAATTGTGTTATATAATTTTAGCAAAACCTATGTTAGCGATTTCATCCGATATTTTACAATTTTAGATTAAACAGTTGCATAGAATATATCTATATATAGTTACAACATACCAAAAGTAATTGAGATGGACTTAAAAGCTTCAAACTAGATCATAGGTCCTTTAGTTATACTAGAGATCTAGGGAAATTCAAAGATGCTTTGCTAAATTAACTTATAGGTGAATGACAAAATGTTGGCTAAAACAAATATTACCAAGCTTTAATTTTAATTGTTACTATACGTGAAATATTTGAATAAATAATTTTCTGAAATGAAAAATTTTAAATTGGTACCACTTTAAGAACCTCTACTAAGAATAATTAAGTAATAGTCAAAAGGAAAAATAAGGTAACCCTTTTGCGTAAGCTTCCGAAATTCCTTTTATGAAATATTGCGAAAACAGATTACAACAATTACTTGCTCCGCCTACAAAATCTGCAGGGTGTGCTATTTGAACAAGGAATGTTGATTAAATAATAAGTATAACATTAAATCCAAAATGAAACCGTTCCTAAGAATTACTTCGACTGAGTATAATAAAGACATGTTTGATTATAAAAATTTAAAGCACGGTATTTTGCCTAATTTGGTATTTGACGAAATGCATTTTTTCCAACGACCTAACTTGAGCGCTTGTAATTTTTATAATATACAATGGAACGTTTTTGCTCTTTATTTGCAGTGTGCAGGGAAACAATTTTTGTAGGTATCTAGACAACTTGGCGGTTTCTCATACCTGTTAGTTACAGTAAAAACACGGCCTATTTTAGTTTTTGGATCTCGCATAGTTACTAGTAGAGTGTTCTTTAATCATGAATTCATCGACAATGGCACTTTTTAATTTCTAAGAACAGTACCCTCCGCAAACATCAAGAAAGAGTGCCACCTATAACAACTCCTCAAATTAATTTATTGCTGTAACCTTAAACAAACGTCATTGTAACTTGTTTTCATCATAAAATATAAAGTAATTAAAGTGAGATGGATATTTCCCAAATAATTCGCCAAAATAAAACTTTCAAGCTAGTGTTAATCAAGGGGTAAGTTTAAAATTAATAACAAGGGACTGTGCTCTCCAGAGAGCTGCGCTTATCTGACGAGGTTCAACAAATCTAAACCGGTCATAAGCTACCCTCTGGTATTCAAAGCATAATTCTTAATACTAATTTCAAATTTACTGCTTGATGAATACTATCTTGAGACTTTTGTTTTATTAATTTTCGTTTTAACGTTTTTTTTTGAAAAAATCCCAGTTTACTATTATTAATTCAAATGCCCAAAACGTTATGATATTTACTGTTCACTTAACAGTTATCTCTGCTTTATATTATTTCCTACATTGATTTTGAATTTTAAAATTAATAGATGGAGCTTTATCTCCGGTCAAACTTTTTAAGTCTATAGCCACCAGATTTTTGTTTCAAAAATGCTACTAATCATGAATATTTGCTGACATCAACATTTCATTGTAAATTTAAAGTTGCAATATAAAAAATACAATAGCAGAGAAGAGGGCTTACAATACTTTGATCCTTCAAGAAGGCTTTTACTTATATTATGTGTACACGAACCAAAAAGCAAAGGACTCATACATGTCCAATTCGCTCTTTTATTTCCTCTTACCCTATGTGAAATATAGGAACAAGAGAAAATGCTGTCTTGTGTTTCGATGTCGAAATTTTAGTGGACATACACCTTTTCGGGTTCTCTCAGTACGAAAATCGTATATTTGGAAATTGGTCTGTGTTTGCATGCGTACATTCGTGCGTGCGTGTATATGTGGCTGTGAACACGATATCTCGAAAACGAAATGTACATAAACAAAGCTTTATATTTAAGTTTGAGTTCAGCCGGGTACGTAATGCAACAATTTGACAAAAATCAGATAACTTAAAGTGATACTCAATTCTTGTTATTTTTTAGTTTTCTAAGATTTTCTCGAATTAACCTATTTCTTCGCCCTTTAATGTTATTTCATATAATCTAGGTAGCTTCTCAGAAAATGTACCGTAAATCGAGTAACCGAAAATAATTTTACTATTAACCCTGAATAACGTAACTATAAAACTGAAAGTCCAATTGTGAAAATTCATATTTGAGGTCATAACCGCCTTGGATGAAATCACATAACTGAAATGATCCGTTATATTTAATTTAGGTAATGTTCTATATATCATTTACAGCTTAGTGCGCGTGTTACTTATATTACCACTGCTTCTTTGAGTTTCAAAGTTTAACAGCTATTAGCGGTTATCGCTAAGTAATTGATTGAACTAGCTGTTTTTTGATGTCCTGCGATGTTTCTTCGTTCAGTTCATATAACATTTATTGTTTATCAGTAATTTGAAATTTAATTGTGTGCCAGCCTTGCTCTTGGATTTCTCCCATTAGGAATACTTCCAAGTGTAAAGGTCTTAAATATTTTTAAGTAGTGGCCTTTCTAAGCATTTATTTAATATTTACAAGTTTTTTATCGTTTTACAATGAGGTTAAATTGCACTGCTGTTGTATTGCGGATAAGGCCGTGAAAATAGAAAAACTATAGTACGAGCCGGTCTGATAAATGTCCGGCTTTAATATAAGAATACAACTTTTTCTTCAAAATTTCATTTTGTTTGTCGACATAGTTTCCTTTTAGATCCATAGAACTAATCCAACGATTTTTCGATTTCATTAGGCCATACTTGTAGTACGATTTATCAAGTTCTCGAAAATTTGCACCGGTTTCCCATTTAACTTCTTCATTCGAACGGAATCTCATTGCACCAAGCGATTTTTTTAGGTTTGGGAACAGTAAGTAGTCACAGGGAGAGAAATCAGGAAAATATGGTGGATGCGGAAGCAATTCGTAACGTAGTTCATCCAATTTTTGTTGTTTTCCATGATGTATGAGCTGGTGCGTTGTCATGATGAAAAAGCACACTCTTTGTTGCCAAATGTAGTCGTTTTTTCTTTATTGGAACGTCAATTCGGTCCACTAATGCCACAATAATCTCCTATGATTGCTTTTTGCGTTTTAAAATAATCGATAAGTATTACACCTTGTGCATCTCAGAAAACAGTCGCCAAAACCTTTCCAGCTGATGCAGCCACTTTTGCTTTCTTCGGTGAACTTGAACAGGCTTCAACCCATTGTTCTGATTGTTGTTTTGTTTCAGGTGTATAGTGGTGGATCGATGTTTCATCTACGGTTATGAATCTACGCAAAAATTCATCTGTATTACGTTGAAACATCGCCAAACATTCTTTGAAACGACCATACAATTGCGTTTTTGTTCGATTCTCTACAAACCTCTCAACAAACCCATCTTGCTGGCAGCGTTTTCATATGTAAATGTGCATGCAAAATGTTACCCGCACATTCTTATAAAATTTTTACGATGTCAGCTATCTCAAGCACTTTCACTTGTAGATCTTCCAAAACGATATCATGGATTTTATCGATCATTTCTTTGGTGGTCACTTCGATTTGTCGATCTGAACGATGTCCATCAATTGTGCTTGTACGATCGCGTTCAAACTCTGAAAACTAATAAATCATGAATTCGCTGATACAGATGTACCATCATATTTATCAAGCTTTTCCTTTGTTTCTTTCGCAATTTTTCCACGCAAAGAATAATGCTTAATCAATGCATCAAATTCGTTTTTATCCATTACTTTTACGCAATCACAGGTTGTTCACTTTTTATGACTGTCAGACATAAAATAAATGACAAAAATTATATACATTCGGTGATTAGTGGCATCATCTCTTAAAAGCCGGCTAATTATCAGACCGCCCTGGTACAAAGCATTTCTGTTCAAAATAATTAATAAGTTAGATCATGATAAATTACATGGTTGCAAGTCGCAAATAATGTGAAGTAAGGGTATAATAGAAACGCACGGGTAAAATTGAAAAATATATAGTCAAAATAATGCATGTTTATGAAATAACGCTACTGTGGCAATGAGTCAAAGTAAAACATCAAAACTAAACCATGGACCAGCTATTTTAATTATACATTTCATGGAATGTGAATTAAATGTTTTATGTTACAATCCTATTGTAATAAATTGTAACCACTTATTCAACACAGAGATCTATATTACGAAATAGAATTAGCGGAAAAACATACAAAGAGTACGAACAAACTTACATTTGCCATCACCTTTAATAGAAGTTTGTTCCACTATTGCGTAATATCCAAGTTAAAAATTTATTAAAATTAATATTATATGAAAATACTAGTTTGAGTTTGAAAATACCCCCTGGAAGCAAACGGTTTCCACTCATCTCATTTATCTAAATGTATATAATTTTCTAAAGATAATAATGATATTTATTACTTTAATTTGCAGTTGCTAAATTGTAAATGAGCAAAAAAATTATATATACATTAGAATGGTACGGGAAAAGTTCCTTAGACTTATTGCCAGGCTGTAGTCAATAACCACTAGAATTATTTTGTAAAATTACATGTTTATATGAATAAAATATACATGGTTTAAATTATTATTTATTTGAGCAATAATTTCAAATGTTTAATATCCCTCCAACTGACGGGCTGGGTCTATGGGAACACAGATAATACATTTTTGTTATATTTTGGATGCAAATTATTTAAACTCCTTTTCCTTCTGAGTACCTTCCTATGTTTAACTGTAGTTTGGTTCTTGCATTTTTTACTGTTCTCACTCATTCCACTTGAGTACAGTAGGGGCGTTGAGTCTATCAGACCTAATCCGTGAATTTACGTATGTAATTTGCTTCATTATTGTTTTCTATATGTATTTAAAAAGGATAGCTTTGTATGTACTATATTCATTGAATAACAAATGTTATTAACCGTTTTCATAAATCATAATATAAGGCATTGTTTTACTCTGGGGAAGTCTATAAATTTCTAGAACTGAATATAGGAAAATCCCTTTTACTTTCCAGTTATTTTTGTAGGGGTATTCCCGGTAGCAATTTGTAATTATACCGGGTGTCCCGGTAGAAAATATGCTAATATAAGTTATTAAATAAATATTAGCATCGCATTGTTTCTAAAATTTTGCATTATATAAAAAACACTTTTCTCTGTAAGAGGAAGGGGAATGTCTTCCGAATGAGTTAGCTATAACTTACGTTTGACTTAACCGAATTTGGTAAACTCAGCCTCATTAGAAAGAGGATGATTTTCTGATTAGAATAGCAAAGTAATAATGATACAATGATTTTTGCCGCCACAGCTAGGAGACGCTATTTGAAGAAATCGCAGTTCTTATCATTTTTCTTGAAAATTTTGAATAGAATGACCTAGTTATTACATTATAATCGAAAACACATTAAATTTAGAACAAAAAATGTTAAAATTGCAAATTGATATCGTCAGGTATCTCCAAAAGAATGATTAATAACACGTAATTTGTTAGAAGCAATTGGTATCGAAGTTTCATGGTCAAGCATGCCATACAAAATTAAAAAATATTTTTAAACATTTTATGATTATGTAGGTTTTCACTTTTCGTTGGATTTTATTATGATTTAATTAAATCATTGGCTGAAGTTCTCTTACCCGTCGATGCCATAGGTATAAAACATTTTATTCAATTTTGTTATCCTACAAAATAATAATTAATTATTTGTTGTTTTATTAATTTAGGTAATTTTTGATTGGTTTTAGGATTGAAGTTGCCAAACTATTTCGAACTGAATTTACTTCTATCAATAAGTTCAGCGTAAAGACCCTTTCAAATAACGGACTCTAACCTTTACAGTTCTGCATTACTTGGAGAGAAAATTAACATAATCTTTCTATTCAAATAATTGCGTTAGACCTTATACTGATCTCTCCAACTTTATATAATTAGCGACTTTGCTATATTTTACCAAAGTAAGTAACATCGTCTTTACGTTCTATACATTTATTGAAAACTCATATAAATAAAATTTCAAATCAACAATATTCTCATTTAAATCTAATGCATATAAATCTTAAATAAAATATTTAATGTTTGTATCTCCTTCGGTTACTTCTCTATACGCACTGTTATGACACTTTGCAAACAAAAATATACTACAATAGTATGTTTTGCATTCGAGAAAGAAGTTCTGGTTCTTTAAAGGTTTATTCAAACTAAAACATTTTTAACGGTTAAAATAACAAGCATGAAGCACTTTGATTTTATTTGTTTAGCAAAAAACACTTACAGTTTAAGTTGCGTTTATATCACATTTAATTTTAAATACAGAGGCTTCGTTCTGGCTATTCGAATTCCAGGTCAGCTGTCTTACAAGGATTTACGTTCTTTTTACATTCCAATCCAACTCTAGCGGTATTTATTTTAAGTTGCGCCCTTAACAATTGGATGTATTTTGTTGTTTATCTTAGGAAAATTTAATTTACGTTGTTTTGTAAACTTCAGGGCTTATTAATGCCACGCTCACAATGTAACACAGGTTAAGATGGACTTTACATTTATCACGGATCTAAACTCGCTTCTCATACTTGATTAATCCAACAGCACAAGAAAAGATAACGCAAAATTGCGTGTTCTAACTTTTATAATATTCGCACATCCCACTCTGGTATTTTCTATTATCCAAATAGGTATCTTCCATATTTCCAATTCTTAGTTTCGTGCGTTAGATGGCAAACGTTAAATTTCTATCCTAGTCGAGGTTTTTTCCTTTGCGCTTCAACGCTGTAGCCCCGGTTGCTTCTTATCGACGTAAGTACATAGTACTTCTGTTTGTCTTGCCGTAAGAGATTTTATGTAAAATGTTTCCTTACAAAATTTCATTTTACATCCCACTGCTTTGAAATTTCATTTTTTATACTTGTTTTAAAATTCACTTGAGATTTGTTTATTAGGGTGTACTTTGAAACTTGTAAAAATATTTATTTTAGTAGTCAGAGAAACTTAGTTTAAAACTTAATATTACTGGTTATTTTATATTACAGTAAAGATATTTTAGAAATTTAAATTAAATAGTAGTTTATTTAAATATGTAATGTTGGAACACCGTAACTGTTTAATTATTAATTATGGTGTCTAACACCATGAGCGCGGACTTACAGTTGTTGGTACAATATATGCCAACCGACGAGCATTGCCAAAAGAACTTACAAATATCAAAGAGGCATGTAAAGTCTTCTGGTTTTGCATATAACAATAATATGATACTAATGTTATATATACCTAAAAATTCAAAAAATGTGCTACTTTTCTCATCAATGCATTACAATGACAAAATAGATGAAACTAATGAGCAAGATAAAATACTCGAAATAATTACCTTTTGTAACACCACAAAAGGCGGAGTTGATATAATCGCATGCTACAATATTGTTTTAAACACAAGACGATGTACGTTGATCGTTTTATTTGCATACTGAATGTACGAGCAAATAATGCGTTTATAATCAATAACGCAAATAATCCACAAAAAGAATTTCAAAGGATAGGCGTTTATTTTTAAAAAATGTATGTAGGGAATTGGTACTAGAATATTTGAAAATACAAGCCAATATGTCTAATCTGCCGCGTTGTGTACGGCTATTAGCAGCAAAACTGGCAGGTATAGTTGCAGAATAACAGTCCACTACATCATTTGTTACTAGAAAAAAGTATAAATACTGTAAAGATAGAACATTGCTTGTTTGGTTAGAACATATAGAACCTTGTTGTATTGATTGCGCGAAATATTTATTTCAGTGACCTTTGAGATTTAATATTTCGTGTATGATATTTAAATATACATTCAATTTGCTTCTTTGTGGTTAACAGCCGGCCCCGACTAGTGTAGCAGTTAGCATATCTTTTACACCTAAGGGACACGGGTTCAAATCTAATCGAGGTCGGTAAATTTTTCAGTGGAGAAAAATTTAAAAACATGCCTTCCTCTCCGATAAGGAAGTAAAATCGTAGGTCCCGTGTCACTGCGATGTTTGGCACGTTAAAAATCCCTACTGGTGGTAGAACTATCCAGATTCGGAAAAATTCTAGCAGGCTGGCGAAATGACTGTATAACAGTTTTAGCCCAAAAGGGTCAAGGGAAATCCCGTATTCCGAACCGTCATCCACACACAAACAAATAAACAAAAAATGTTGTTAACAGCCTATTATAGAATGTATTTTGATGTATTGTTGTAGATATTTTTCATTTTTAACTTTCAACTAAGGAATTTTTGAAAACAAAGTTTAATATGCAATCTTTTATACAATAAATATTAATTTGTATGAATAACCTTTTTTGAGAAACATTTCTGTTATCTGTGTTACATAATTGACTAGAGCACTTGATTAGATTAGCATATAACTTTAGACGTATTAGTAAATTTTAATTATGAAAGATGATAATGAAGTTTGGGTCTGTAAAACCCAGCCCGTCGAACGGAGTGATTTTCAAACCACCCGTTAACTGCTAAAAATCATAAATAACGTAGAGTTTATTCCACTCTAACTGCACCCTTTAAAAGTTCCAAAAATATTTTAAACGATTTCTTTTAATCTGGAATGAAAATGTTTAGTAAACTAGTGGAGATCCGTTAGGTTTATTCGCATTATTTGAAAACAAGATTTAAATTATTGTTTTCGGCCGATTCCATGTCATCCTTCAGAAGCATGTAATTCTTAATTAAATATTTGAGTAATCCTTATAAAATGAGTTTTTTTCTAAATTATCTGGATATTTATTCCCAAATTTTTGTTCATAGCTGCTTAATTCCAGAAATCTGAAATATGTATATTATAGGTTTGCTTTGTTAAAAGCGTTCGCGTTAAAGTAGTTTAATTGTATTTATACATGATTCTTTTTTTCTACACATTTATAGAACCTACACAATTAAGTGCGCAATAAACATTCAAAAGATAAATTTATGGCAGCAATATTAATTCTAATGAACATAAATGAAATATCTGGCTATATGTTTGTGGCATTAGAAATTATTTTTCAATTTGCAGTTTTCAGAGCAAACCGTAGTGGCAACATCCCATTTTCTGATTTAGTGTATGCGTTTATGCTTGATATTAATATCAATAATAAGAATAATAATATATTAAAAATGTATATCCTGCCCTATGTCCTATAATTATTTAGAAACTAAGCAGTTACAGTTTAATTGTGCTGTTGTTAAACAACACGGATTAACTTACTAGAATGTAACGTTCAATATTCTAAGGCCAATTATATATTCATGAAGGCCATCTCAAGAACTAGCAGGATCCCATTACAGCTTGTATCATCGGGTGCATTTGAAACGGTGTACAGTCTGTATCTCATAGTCATTATCTTTAGTTTTTCGTACATAGCTGGATGAAACTGCAAATAAAATAGAATCAACACTGCCAGTTGTTCTTTTTGTCTACGGTTACACTTAATGTCTTTTAGATATTTGGAAAGATGCCATCCTCATTAAAAAGGAAGTTTTATTTATTTTAGTTCTAGTTAGATGCACTCTTGCTTATAGATGAAGTTTTTCATTTTATGTGTTTAATATTTAAATGACATGTTTTATTCGGCCATCTAATGAAGTGAGTGGCAAGGGAAAATTCAAAATAATGGACTCAATAACGTACAGCATTAGTGCAAAACAAGAATTAGTGATAAATATAATGTGGAGAATTACATTTAATTACAATCAAATGCGTCCCGCGATCGAAGAAACATTTCGTGTACCACTGAGTTTATTATAATAGATACAATATCTTTCCGCAAGTCGTCTATGGTGATTGGTAAGGGTGGTACACAAAACTCGATTTCTACACCAACTACCACTTCTTACTAACTGAGTTTCATTAAGAATCGCCAACAATGGTGTACGTATTTCTGCATGATATTAACAAAATGTATTAATTTAATAAATCAATAAGTTCGATTATCAATGTAATTCGGGATATTTAAATATTTGCTATACTGGAAAGGTCATATTCGAAGATACACTACAAAGATACTTCATTCTTAAATTAATACCCCCTATTTCTCTTGTAGTGGACATTGATACTAAAATGAAAATGGCTTGTTAAAAATCTATAGAAAACATACCATTTTTTATTTCACTCTGAAAGGTTAAATAAGGAGTGTTTTAGACAAACTTGTCGTTAACTTAAATCTGTCTGTAGAACAGTTGACCTTCTGAGTTTTGGAGATAAATTAAAAATACGCAAATGTATTTTTGAAAATTAGCTATAATTTTTTACCAGTGAAATCTATATTAGGGAAATGACCGTTAAAAGGTTCATATTGAAGATTTTCTAATTTCATCCATATCGTTACACTTTACTTTTTAGGGTAATTAAAAATCATTTACTAACAACAAACAAAATAATGTCAACGAAGAAATACCGGAAATATTTAACCAAATCTAAATGATGATGCTAGAATAAACACATTTATACAATAAAACTCAATATTTTCATGAAGCCCGTTCTTTGACAGAACAGTTATCTCTCAAGACTCAAAAAATGACGACTTCTTGTCAAAGCAACATAGTAGGGTAGTTCAGTAAGTCATGAAATAATCATTTGTTTTTCGGTATAAAAGCATTTTATGTTTTAACATAGCCCCATCTTGCTCAATACGATTACGTCACCAATATTTAAGACGTCGAATGTGTTCAGTAAAATAACATTTATCAAATCCTGCAAAATATGCAACTACTTCGACGATTACTTCTTCATTAACCTTTCTACTATCCTTCACTAAATGTTTCATATATCGTTTACGGATACATATGGACCCGGAGTATATTCTTCACATTTCAAAACCACAATTACAATATTTCAATAAGTTTGGAAAACTAGAATTTGACATTGAAATAAGTAAAACAACAGTTTTAAGACAATGACGTTTATATTGTTGAAAATATCAGGTCCTAACATTCAAATACCTTAAAATTAATATAATTTACATATTATTCAATACAAAATACAGGTTTTACAAAATATATTTAAATACTCAGGATAAATAAAAGCTTTACAGGCTTGACATTTTATGCAGGATATTCTGTCCTTTTTCCATCCGCAGTCTTTACTTCGACCAATTTTTAAAGTTTTTTCCTTATTTGCACTAGTACCAGCTACTGCTTGTAAATTTATTTTGATTTTTTTCCAATATTGTCCGCCGTTCGAAGATTTCGACACTTCCCAATTAAATGTTATCCCAATTCTTTTATAAATAAACGTATTTTGTGTAATTTGTTTGCATTATATTTGGGATTGACATCCATATACACTACATATGCATTAATTGTTACCAAATCCAAAATATCATAGAGCAAACAAACTGGCAACCTTTTGGTTCCCCTTTTACATGTACAATCTGATACTGATTTATCCGTTGTATTCGTACCTCCATTTGTTTTATTATAGTCTGTGATTATATCTGGTTCCGTATGCTCTCGAGACGAGATTCTCCTATTGGGATGCATTGAAGACAGAAGTAGCACAGCTTTACCTATTTTGTTGAGTATATGAAACTAAGGTAATGTCTTCCTGAAATCCAAAAATTGACAAAAAAATTTCCCTGTTCTTATTAGTTGAAACTGAGGAGGAATAACATTTTTATTTTTTTGTAGTGTACCAATTAGTGTCAGCGTACGTTTGAGTAATTTAGTAGCCAAATCATAGCGTGTAAAAAATGTGTTGGTCGTTATGTTTCGGCCAGAATTTTCAATATCATTTACAAGTCGTAAAACTATATTTCTACCCTGATTTATTTCACAGGGCTTGTTTTCTGCTTTTCCAGTACATACTTCGGCACTTTACACATAAGCAGTTTTGACATAAGATAAGAGACAATTTGATTCCATATCGAAACTATTCACAGTGCTTTCTGCTAAATTCGATTCACACGACTAAACAAAAGTAGCCATTGTTAACTTCAAGAAACAGGTAATCCTCCGGAAGAGTGAAGAGTGTGCGCTGAGCTTGCAACAGGTACACACGCATTTGTTGTAAGCTCTTTGTATTTCTCAAGTGATACTGTAACTTAGGCCCCTTCAGCTTGCTGCGGTGG
>JAHWXV010395242.1:0-15373 GCA_024586415.1 Phrixothrix hirtus | reverse complement strand
TAATTTAATATAAAAAGGGTTATTACTTTTGTGGCATAATTTGTGAAATTCAAATAAATTGCGAACAAATTCATTACATCATAATGAAAACAACCGTTTCAGCGGACTTGATAAATATAAATACAAGTATTTTCGGCATGTTCGTATTACTAACACGAGTAATGACATACTTAGAATGAAGTAGACCGTGAATGTAGAACCACCTAATGTTCTCCGGTAAATTAACGGGCAGCAGTGCTGCCCACTGGTCTTCGCCGGCATTTTGCTGTTTCCAATTTTTAGTATAGGCGTGAGCAATCTGTTTATATAAAATCAATGGTAATAGGCAATAAACCGTGACTAATTTTTCTGTTGAAGTTCCCCGCAGCTTTTTTATTATATCAACGTTTCTATTGCCTCAGCGTATCTCCCCGTAAAATGTTTTAAATCAGTTAGGCGAGTGTAAAGTTAATCATCAAATTTTGTTTTACATAGTTATTAGTTCAGAATTTCGCTTTGGGAACCCTAGCTATTAGCTACAGTAGTAGGGTTCCGAAGATTCTTTATCTGTTGTGACAGGTATTCAAGTTTTAGAAGTAAGCTCGTTGAGTTTGACGTCCAGGGTCATCCGTAATTTTAATGTTTGATAAATACCACTGCTCAGTTATCGTCATAGTTATACAGAGGAACGTTCCTGTATCAATTTGTTCCAGATGCAGACGCAGCTTAGGTAAAATATAGTATTACTTACATATTTGTTAGATTTCAAAAGATAAATATACATAAACACGGCATTTACAAAAATAAATGCTGTGTCGGGGAATAATTGCTTTCTAAGAAGTTTTCAAGCAAAATTACTATTTAGACATTTATGTGCATTTTGAATTTAAGTATATGTATGTATAGTCAAGAATGAGAAGTGCATACACAGTTAAAAATGAGATTCGCTTGAATCGCAAAAACCATATAAAGGCGCATCCTTCTGATAATATCTGTATTTGAACTGGCACGAGTGATATCTCAATTAAGAATGATTGTAACATAACAATGTATTTTAGTAACTGAGGCCTATTTTAAAAGGGGAGTGTGTTAATATCTGTAAGCTTTCAGTGCAAACTGTATGTGTAAGCTAATTTGAACCTTAGGGTGTGCAATGGATCTGCAATCAAATTTATAACAAATAGGAGTTTGAACATGTTATTTCATTTTTACAATGAGGTACGAACCACCGCTTATACATTTTTTAAAGTGTCATATGCTATTTGTGTTATATAAAGAGAAACTTCACCAAAGTGTTTTCGACATCTTTACCGTTCAAGACGGGCTACCTACCCGGTTACCGGCATAGAACGCTACTGGCTGTTGACGTCACTTGACCG
This sequence comes from Phrixothrix hirtus, assembly GCA_024586415.1. Lineage (NCBI taxonomy): Eukaryota > Metazoa > Arthropoda > Insecta > Coleoptera > Phengodidae > Phrixothrix > Phrixothrix hirtus. The sequence continues at coordinate 14,015 of JAHWXV010395242.1, read as the reverse complement.
CGTGTCATATTGCTGGTTAAATGGCACCAAATTAGGAAATTCAAATTTTTGAAGAATACGAAAAGCAATAAATTGTTTAAAACTATGAAAACAACTAAGGACTGCTTCAATATGCCATATTTTTACAAAAAAAAATTAGGTGAAAGATTATAATAGGAAATTGAATTTTATTAATTGTTAATCTTCCCAATCTAAATACTCATTAAACAGATATATATTAAAACTAAATTGAAATCTTTCTGTGTATTAATTTTTGAGAACCGCCGATTTAAATAAGTTCATAAGATGTTATTACCAACTGTAAGTTTACTGAAGGACGAATTAAGGAACACTTTTGCTTGATACTGTTAACTAGCTCCTTATTTCTAATAAATGTTATTCACTGCATGTTTAACTACAGGGCTTTGACCCTTTACAACTGATTTTTCGAATTGTTTCGCATATGACGTTCAGAATACTGTTATAAACTTGAAGGAGGCGCATGTTTTATTGCAAATCTTGTTTTATTGGTATAGGCTTTATAATAATTCCTACCCAAGCAACTTTGCAATGGCATCAAAGTTGTTTGATAGTTGACAATTTAAATATTTAAACTGTCATTGTGTGTGAAGTTTAAATTGTCAAATTCGTAAGTCATTATCATATTTACATTATAAAGTATAAAAATTAATAGTAAAACCCAAAACGTTTCTACAATCGCGATGGCATTAAAGTTGTTTGCATAGGAATTATCTAACAGTTCTAAAGAAGATATTAAAAATAATCAAGACATACGTGTTTGTTTTACACATTAGTACCTCTTAAGTTGTACAATCGACCTTCAAAAACATATCGTATAACATAACCGTCATTATAACCCTTTAGTAAGGATTCTAAATTTGTTTCAGTTGGAACCGAAACAGAATCGGAAGCCTTACCAAAAGATTGGATTGATTGTTGTGCTATATGTTTTTGAAGGTCCATTGTACAACTTAAGAGTTATAAATGTAGATGATGCGATTATGATTAATCTTATCCGGGTTCAAGAACGGACTGTATCTGTGGTTCAATCTTCTGGTTCACTGGCCCAAATAGTATCAAGTAATCTAGACGATAAAGGAACAATTAATTGATGAAATTACTAGTTCAACAAAATATAAGAATAAGTCAAACATTAAGAGAGAACCAACAAGGCATTCAACAATTCCAACATCTCCATCGGTACCTCCACTAGATAGAACGAACGCTCCGCTTGGAATTGGAAAAGGAGATTTTTAAATTCTCTGCCTGATTTATTACCCAATCCTAGTGGTGGAATGTTGTTTATTCCACTTCAAAATCATAGGTTAGAACCTAGGACTAAATTTTGGGATTTCGCCAGCATAGTTATTACCCGGAGCACGTCTTTATCGTTTTAGACCCCCTCTTCCTAGACCTTCAAAGCCACCTGATAACGACGAATTTTCGTCAACATCATTTGATGATGTGTATATGTAAAGTGTATTATATATATTGTTTAAATCTAATTCAAACAAAGAATTTTATGGAACTTTATAAATAAATAAAAAATGTATTACGATAAACACAACCCTAAGAGTTTTAACTATTAGTTGACTGTTTAGTGATAGTTCGTTTTAAAAATTGTAAAAGAATGATGAATTTAATCTAGTTTAAAAAACGTGTATCGTAATTACATTCAAAAATATATATTTATATTATGGAGTTTATTTTATATACTGTTTATCGGATATACGCAATTATAGCATCGATAAATGTAATTTAACTTTCGGATGTGTTCACAAAAGGTAAAATCGATTTTAAACCACAATTAATACAAACATTAAATAAAGACCACGTGATTAATTTTCACGCAAATACAGTACGTAACTTCAACTCAATAATCAGAACAGGGGGTGAAGAATATTGATCAGGTGTGATTCGCATTCAACTAACTATAACAAAGATTCTAAATGTTCCTCGCTAGTGACCAAAGTCTTGCAATATACCTTTCATCTTGAAATTCTAAATAAAATTTTCATGGAAAACAGGTGCACGAGAAATTTTAAATTAATTTTCGCTTTACTATCAAGAGATTAAACAACCATTAGTAAATCATTTAATTACAGCAGTTAGTAAGTGTACGAGTGTCAAGCATTATTTTTTGAATTTATAGCATATTATAAAACAAAATATCTTAACCAGAAAAATGAAGCACATCATAATTTGTTATTTTTGAATGTGTTTTCTGAATTTGATCATCGTAACAAATCGAAAGAACCCTGAAATAATATTAATAATGAAAAGATTTTGAGCAAGCGTATATAAATGGTTTGCGCAAAGTCGCTCTTTCATTTCCTCTATATACAAACAGAATTAGATTTATAACTTTAAGTAATTTCCACACTTAGTTTTCAATTAAAAGTGAATACTATTTTGGTGAAAATAGGCCACAGAATTACGATACTCCTGCTTATTCATCATACGTTCATATCCACGACGATTAGTATTACATGTAATGCGAACATTTCGGTTTGAGTAACTCAACGCGCATGCGCAATGCGTTGTGGAATAGAAAAAATTGTTTTGCTAATAAATCTCAATTTTGTTTGTACGTTCACGATGATTAGAAGAGGGTTAGGTGAAGATGAGGAGAACACCAATATTTAAAATTTACTGTTAAACATAAAATAAGCACTACTAGAAGCATTGTTTGGGGTGAGATTAGTTTTCAAACTATTCGAATACTGAGGCCAGTTGCCACTTTATAACGGGTAATGTGGAACTAGAAATGGTAGTTGTCACTTTAGAGCACTTCCAGAACGCTGATTCTTGTTGGTCCGTCGAATTTCCCGAGTTTTCCTTCATCGACATGTTAGGATGTTGTCAATAGAAGATTGGATCTGCTACTTAACCACCGTATCCACGCGGTTTGCAACTAATTTTCCGGAGATGCATAACCCCAGACTCATAACCAAAGTAACTTAATTTCTATATATTGTTTTCTAGTTTAAAATTATTCAATAAACAAGCTTTAGATTGCTTAAACTACGATGTCGTTTAAGCAATCTGAAACTTCAACTACAACTCAAATACTAAACCTATCATGTTACAATAAATTATCATAAAACTCCTGACTCTTTTACAATTATTGTTGCTGTTTGATGCTCCTCTCGAGTCATGCGGTACATAAACTATTAAATGCAAAGCAATTCGCCTTGATAAGTTAATGTCGAGGGCAACATCGCATTTATTTTCAGCAAAACGGACTACTTCATTTGTATACATTTCAAATTAAAACCCTAGGCTCTAATAAATGATAAATTCTGTATTATGTAATAAATTCATTTTAAGAAGTTTTTAACTAAACACTACTATTTAGACATTTAAATATTTTAAATTTACATGTGTAATACCCTTTAGTAGTATTTTATTTAAATCAATTGTAAATTGTCTATTTCAAAGAAATATAATATTTGGCAATTAATTGGTCATGTGTATTGAAAGTAGCAAACGCGTAAGAGTTTACCAAAAGCAAGACTTTTCTATTGTATATTTATTTTTATCCGAAAGACTATATTATATTGTGAATACGCCAAATAATAAGTAATTCTACTGCCAAAAAATTAAAACAAATATAATAACGAAGCCGGCAAATCCCAATCAAAAATCTTCTCCATCAACGCACAATTTCGACAGAAGCATGCGAACTGCGGTATCGGGTCCTCAGGTGTCATTCAAAAGAAGAGAGTTGCAGCCTGATTAATCATTAAATACCCAAGATCCAGCTACTCAATTTGATGCTGTGCTATTCAGGGGAATTACTAATTAGGCCACCGCAATTTGAAAGACGCCGATGCACATTTTGTGTTGCACTTTTGTTTCGTTTAGATATCATCTGTTGCTATACCGGGAACAAAGATTTTATTTAATAATTAGGCGGATACTTAATCAGACAGATATATTTTTTGAAAAAAGAGGGCAGATTGTGACCTACAGGCAATTAGGATATCCAGGAAAGTCGAATTATGCGTAACTTAATCAATAATTTTCATTCTTTCTTGCTAATTAGATGGCAATTTTAAGATTTCTATTGAATTATCATTTATTTTCTATATCAAAAAAACAAGTTTAGTATTCTCTTTCAAATCAGTTTTTCTTTCTAGCGCTGACAGGATCAGTATTGGCCGCAAAGTAGTTCCATAAGGGGGGTCGAAAATTTATATATCAGAGGATTTGGGCGGATTAACAAAACTACTATAAGTCAAGATGATACAATTAGGACTGTTGCAAGGCACATTCTGTTCGAAACAGCAATTCAAATCAAAGTATAGGTGCAAATTACCAACTAGTTTCTAACAATACTAACACGCTGGTGAAGTTTCTCTTTGTATAACACAAATAGCATATAACACTTTAAAAAATATATAAGCGGTGGTTCGTACCTCATTGTAAAAATGAAATAACATGTTCAAACTCCTATTTGTTATAAATTTGACTGCAGATCCAATAGTAGCCAAGCGAGGCTCTTTCCAATAACACTGAATATTTTCTACGTGTTAATGACACCGTATATGCATTCTTGCGAATTCGGTGTTCTATGCATATCTTTGCTTTTGAAATACAACTATTATTGTCCCGTTTAATTTGTACATATCTTTTAGCATCAATTACTATAGGACTCTCTTTATGATATGCAAAATAAATAATACCGTAACACGTTGGGTCCTGTGTGAGTTGCCAGCACCTTATAAGTTGTTATTATCTAGAAACATTTGTGGGATGCAGGCACCTCGCAGCATGCGTGGTTAAGTTAAAATGCACGCGTAACACGCTGTATCACTGGCCAGCTATACCAATAATTCGAAGAAAGTAGTATTTGCTATCTGGATTTTTTTGTTTATATTGGTTTTTGACATATTTTTAAGACAATGTAAGTTATGTTTACTTATATTTTAAAGATTTTTTCATGATAAACGGTTCTATTATATCGGTGTCTCACATTTAACCGCTATAGAAAACCTAGATATTTCTTACATAGGTTATGTTAGATTGTGAAATGTAAAAATATATCCCAGCCAGAACCTTTCATTTTATATAAAATTAAAAATAACTGTAATACACCAGCATGGTCCCATTTAGAGGTAGATTGAAGTTCAAACAGTAGCTTCCTGGGAATTCGTTAAAGTATGGAGTAAAGAAGTACAAGCTTTGCAGTTCTAGTGGATGTACATACTCCTTTAAAATTTATTTCAAAATAAATAGGAAATCTGATGTGCAACCCAATAACAGGGTGGTATTCTCATTGTTACAGGGATATTCAAATGAATAACGAACTTTTACTGTGGATAATTTGTACACTAATATTGAAGTGGCCTATGCACTTTTAAAGGAAAATACTCACTTGGTAGGTACACTCCGCAAGACCGTGAAACATGTACCAAAAGAGGTATTACAAGCTAAACTGAAAACGGGTAAAGCATTGGTGAACGGAAACGATGACGGTATTGTTGGTGGCGTTTGGAAAGGCAAAAGAGATGTCCAGTTCATTTCTACAAGACACACTTTAACTAACAGCTCTACAGGTAAAAAGAACAAGAAGAGAGAGAAGGTGTATCAATGAAGTGTAATTAACTTTTACGACAAAAGAAAACAGGGGTGGACATTTCCGATCAGATGTGCTCGTATTTCGAGTTATTGCGTAAAACTCTTCGATGGTTTCATAAAGTAGCATTTTCCTAACTTCTCGGTACGGTTGTGATACATTCACTGATCATATTCAAACAACTCACAAAATCAAAGATAGAAATATCTAAATTTAGAGAAACAATAGTTTATGCCTTATTGATCAACAATAATACACCAATTTTCCATGTACCCATGTACAAAGTAAGTAAAAGAAGTAAAATAGTACGAAGGCGTTGCACCTTAGGTTATGAGAGACTTGCCAAAGAAAAAGGAAGAATGGAAGTATTGAAGAAATGTCATATGGTTTCAAGTATCCTATCCAAACCAGCCTTATGTATGTCTGACGTGTTATGATTTCTTACACGAGTTTATCTAAAATTAATTTTTAATTTCGAAGAATGTTTTGTTTTATATTACTATTTACGAGTACAGTAATTGTCTTTTAATTTAAATAAAATCCTAATAACTTGGTTGAATTATTTTCAGATTATATCATGTTCTATTTTATTACGTATATCTTGTTAATAAGATGGTATATTTTTAGCCCAAACATATCGCTGAAAAGCAAATCTTTTGCTGCGTTCAGTAATAACTAAAATAAAATTCAATCTATAGCACTTAAGTTTAGGGGGTGCGTTGAATTAACGTGCGCCGGCATCTCACATTGTATTGTCAACAGTCGAGATAGCTTGTGAGGCTCCAGCATTCTCATTTTTTGGCAGATGAGTTGTACTGAGAGAAGCCAACGCCTCACAGAATCAGGAATTGTAAACCCTTTTGAATTCTTCTTGTCTGCAGGGTATGACTTTTCAGTTTAAGCCTGGGATCCAACGTGTTAAAATAAGTAGTTAGTCTCTTTAAAAGCAATTTTGCAGTATTTAACTAATTTTTTATAAGCAACGGTATTCATTTATTCACGCTTGTGCCTTAGCGCCTCTGATTTCTGTTAAGTTTAGCCGCGGATCATTTTTAAGAAATTCTCCTACCATAAAAATGTTCATTCTGAGCAAGTTGTTGGATGTAGCCTTGACATATCCTTTTTCCATTACTAAATGGCTTAACAAACTGTTCCTGCACGATTACTAACGTTAAAGTTAGTTTTACAAAACTATATAGCGGATCTGATTTGGTATAACCTCGAATATGTTGGGTATTGTGATGATACATAATAGGTGCTTACGATAATTAAACTGCTTCATACCGATCAAGTATTCCTTCTATATCTTTCATTAATAGATTTTAGGATACAACGTAGATAAAACATTTCTACCGGTGTGGAACGGTTTAATTATCGTAAACGCCTATAAAGAACTAACATGTTTATTTTTATCTACTGGCCCGTGACGTGACGGCCAATAGCGCACTTGCTTGAAACCGCAATTGAATTTGTAAACATTTCAAATTTATAAAGTATTTTAAACAACTTTCTGATTATTTTTGAATGTTTTATTATTACAAGTGAATTTCGGTTACGATGTACTTTCATTATTACCAAAAAAAGAAAGTATTTTCCGATATATGAAAGTACTTAATTATCTTTATTAATGCAAGTAAACAATATTATTTTTGAGAACTGCCTATTTCAGTAGAAAGTCCATAAGATGTAATTATAAGCAACTGCATGTTTACCGAAGAACAACTTATCGAACACTTTTGCATTCAGCTGTTAGCTATAGCTTCATATTTCTAATAATTGTTATGTAACGTGCAGAATACAGCTATAGATAGTACTTGGATAGGTAAATCTGTAATAAAATTGGAGGAGCATAATTAATTGCAAAGTAATTAAATAAAGTATGTAATTGCAAAGTTTGTTTTAAGTTGGAATAGACTTTATAACTGTTAATAATACTAATAATAACCTTTATTGATGGATTCAAAATTGAACTTAAATATATTAAATTCGGTACGTAGGAAACGTACTAAATTGAATTGAAATGAAAATTAGGCCTACAAAAAAGTTGTTAACGTATTTCTTAATTTATATTTAAAATTATTAAGAAATAAATTAAATGAATAAATAAAGTCATTCCTAGTGTGAAGTTAACCTTGCCAATCATTCTATTAAGGGTATTGAGGCACTAATAAAGAAAGGACATTTAAAATTTCAGTTGATTTTATTATATCGTTTAGGATTTTATAGGTAAAAAAGATGTAATTATTTCTCCTTGTTTAAAGGAGTTAAACCAAAATATTGTAGTATAAGGAGATAGTTAAAGAATATATTAAATAATTAATACATGTTTGTTTTACACATTTGATTCTTATATTAAACGAATTTATATGTGTATGTAGGTCTTGGCGATTCGAAAAACAATTTAAATATTTAAATTGTCAACTTCGCTAGTTATAATCATATTTATGTTAAAAAAAAATATAAAAATCAGTAGTAAAACGTGAAACATTTCTACAGTCGCAATGGCATTGAAGCTGTTTGGATGGGAATTATTATATAACAGTGTTATACAAGATATTAAAAATAATCAAGATATACTTGTTTGTTTTACGCATTTAGTACTTATTTCAAATGGGTTTAAATGTGTAGGTCTTGGCGATTCTAAAAATCTTGATGGAACCGAAATAAAATCAGAAACTCTACCAAAAGGTTGGAACGATGATTATGCTATACGGTATGTTTTTGAAGGTCGATTGTACAACTTAAGAGGTACTAATGTAGACGATGCAATTATGATTAATCTCATCCGTGTTCAAGAACGGTCTGTAAATATGGTTCAATTAAATAATCGAGCTGTGTTTCAATCTTCTGGTGCATTGGACCAAATGGTGCCAAACAATCAAGAATTAGCACAGATAATAAAGAAGCAATTAATTGACAACATTTCTATTTCAACAAACTATAAGGATAATACAAGTCAAACATTAGGAGAGGACCCATCTAGGCACTCAACAATTCCAACAACTCCATCGGTGCCTCTACTAGATAGACATGTACCTTTTAGAAGGGACGATCCATTTGGAGTTGGAAGATCAGATTTAGATCCTTTAGGTGGATTTATAAGACCTCTCCCTGGTTTATTACCTAATCCTAGTGGTGGGATGTTATTTGTTCCACCTCGAGGTCCTAGATTAGATCCAGCAGGGCCAAATCTTGGCATTCCACCGGGATCTTTGCCACCTGGAGCACGTTTTGATCCTTTTAGACCCCCTGACGTTGATCCTATGCCTAGACCTTTAAATCGACCTGATAACGATGAATTTCCACCACCAGGATTTGATGATGTGAATATGTAAAATATTTTGTGTATATTGTTTATAATCATTTTTCTGATTTAAATAAAGAATTATTGGGATTTTTTCAGAGAAACCGAATTATTCATGCGGTAGGTTTAAAAACCCTATTAGGCCCGCTTTCAAAAAAATTGTAAAAGATTTAAAAATCGCAAGAATAAAGTGGCACTTCCTTTAATTAAATTTTAATTAAATTCTGGACGTCACATGCACAGTAGGTAAGAAACAAATATAAAATTTAATGTTTCTATGTTTTTAGTTTTTGAGATTGTGTATTTCCGGTTAATCAATTTTTGGAAATTTATCAGCGAAACCGCTTAGTTCATATAAAACGAAATTATATAACTAAGAAATGTATTAAAATTTAAAAAAGTCGTTAAAGCCAATTTCAAGTTAATCGGGAAAAACTAAAAATTCGGAAAGTGTGTAAAAATGACAGAAATAAAGTGGTACTTCCGGTTATTCTATTTTAACAAAATTCTTGACTTTGACTTCGATTTTCAATTGGTTAAGACTTTTAGTTCAAAGGTATTTTATTCAGAGTTAACAGTAGTACTTCCTATTACTCGACTTATCGAAAATCTTTGAGAAATCGCCTAGTTTATAAAACGGCATTAACTGTCTAATAAATGTAGTCTGTTTAATAAAGCTGAAAGAGGCTTAAATGGCTAAGAAATATAGTAAGTTTAAAAAATCGTTAGAAATCTCATTTCAAGGAAATCGTGAAAATAACTGGTTAGACTAAAGGCTTTTTTGTCTGACCAGATAGGCCCGAAATAGTTCGGTGATATATGACGAAGAAGATCGCTCTAGTTCTCAGATTTTATACCATTCAGAAGCTTCGTCTGTGTGTGGTTTGTTTAAACAGTGTCAAATTGTTTCGAGAACATATGTATTCTGTCAAAAATTTATATATTAATGTAGGGTACTTGTAGAGTAGATGCAAATGTGAATTTTATTATTGCTATGGTATTAGAAGTAGAACAGAATGAGATGACGATGGTGAGTCTGGGTTATTGGACGTTTTTCCTGAAAATAATACAGTTCTGAAAATGTTTGAAAATATACCCACCTTAGAATATAATGGAGAATTTTATTCACTTTTTTCCTATTTCATTCTCTGGTGTAGTAAAGTCTAATTTGTGATAATTTTTGGATGTAGATATCTTTATAAACTAGCCCCTACCCTTAAAAAATAAAATCTGTACCGTTTTAAATTGTTGAAATCAAAACGAGTTTGATCTGAACGAACTGGTGTTAACGAATAATCGTACACCTCTCCGAAATTTAGTGCCGATCTTTCATACAAACCGCTCACGTTTATTACACATAGATTGGGCTTTATCGAAAACGGAACCGCACTTTTTCGTGTTATATCGCCGAACCATTTTAGGACGATTTGATCAGACAAACCATACCTTAAAGTGATACTAATTGCTGCAAACTTGAATATAAACTTTTGTTTATCTACCTCCTTTTGTTTTCGAGATATCGTATTCTTCAACAAACGCACAGACCCACAAACATGCACACAGAGAGACACATTTCTTAAAACATGATTTTCGGATTCAGGAGTCTCGTAAACGTATATTTTCACTAACACTTTGACAGATTTTCTACAAAAATAATACTTTCTCTTTCACCTATATTTCTTATAGGGCAAGAGAAAGCAAAAATTAAATAGAATTCAAATCTTCATTAATTAAATGTAATTATATTCATGTTTAATTGTAAATCTTCACGTTTAGCAAAACCTATCCGTCAATGAAATTGAAGGCTTAGATGTTCAGTCAATACATGAATTGTAAAAAAGATCACGTCTTGATAAGAGATCAAAATGAAATTTACTATTTCTGTATCTCGATTCCGCAGGTGTTCGAGTTGGAAGACGACTTTGCTACAAGATCTCTAATTTTATCGTCAAGAAATCACGATTTAGGTCGAATAATTTTTCTCATAATCATTCACAATTCTTGCATCCAGGATCTCGGCTTTTGTTAGCTGCGGTACGGAAAAATATTAGCCAAACTGTATAGTAGTGTGTTAGCTACTTTAAACATAAATCCATTCCTTTTCAAGCTACAATAGGTGGTCTACCTAACGAAATAGGTTTAATCCAGGACAAATTTGCATAGAGTTGAAAATTGGAACAGGTCTTAAACATACTATTACAAATGAAATATCAAAAATACCCATCGATCCTACTTCTGCTAAAAATTTTATTCAAGGTCAAAGGTCAAAAATATCGTGTTTTCGCATTCTTCTCTTAAGTGGAATCGTAAAAATAAGCCAGATAAAGTTTGTAGATCATGCCACTTGTCTACGAAAATTGTTCGGCTACTTTTTCCTACAAATTATGCGATTTCAAACATCGAAAATACTAATATGCACTCGTACAAAGTATTGGTTTGTGTGACTCACACACTAAAATACGTTTAAATTATACGATCCTGAATGAATATACTGTCAGTCCCTAATTTCGTTCGCCCACATAACCTTGAGCAACATTTGCCTGCTATTGCATTGTTTGAGTCTAGACGGATGTACAACTGCCCCTTTTTTAAGGAAGCAAATGAAATAACTACTTTTAGTATTGAACGTCTCCTTGCAGTGAGCAAACGTTCTCATTGAACATTTTTTTGATTTCAATTTGTGGTGTTATATAATTTTCCAAATATGTCACAAGTTTGCTACATTTGTAATAAACCTTTAACTGAAATAGTTGTCGATCGTGGAATGAGGACTTTGATTGATTTATGTGTTGAAAGAAATGATGAGTTTCTTGAATACTTGAAGGACAAGTAATCTGTGACGATCTATGTGCGGTGTTGCAAAGTGTACATTCCGAAGAGTAGTATTGCTGCAGCTAAAAAACAGCACGAGATGGAAACAGCCAGTTCACCTTGTATTAGAGTGCGGAAATCAGCAATAACCCATTCCACTTTGATCATTACCACCAGTAGTGCCATTATTTTAATCAATAAGATACTGATCAGACTTCCTTAATCATAATAGATTGTGGAGTATACCTATTGGGGAAAGAACGTTAAAAAAATGCGCCAAGTACATTGCCTCATAAGTGGTGTGGAAATGGTGCATATTGTGCAGAATACTATTTATCTAACTTTTGGAATCGCGATATCTCAGTAATGGTGATTCGTAAGAAAAGTATCTGAACAATTTTTGTAGGCAACTGCATGATCTACAAAATGTGTCTAACTTATTTTTAGGATAACACCGTTTAAGAAAAATATGCAAAAAAACGATATTTTTTACCTTTGACCTTGAACAAAACTTTTAGCAGAAGTAGGATCGGTGTGGACTTTTGACATTTATTTGCAATAGTGTGTTTAAACCCTGTACCAATTTTTAACTTTATATGAAGTTTGCCTAACTTAAATGTCTATTCTTACTGGACTATTGACCATGCTTTCCATTTCAAAATATGGGTGTTGATTTTGCTGGCGAATTTCTCTTAAAAGATAAAAGAGGAGACGATCCAAGCTCAAGAAGTGTTGCGTTTGCATTTGTATATTAGTAGCAAGGCTGCTCACTGAACTATTAACAGATATTATAACTGAATGCTTTTTCCTTCGATGAAACGATTCAGTTGTATCTATTTGGATAATGGATGGACATTCACTGGAGAAGAACATGAGTGATAGCATTAGAGCAAATGTTTCACCAAAATAATGAAAATATTCATCAATATGCGACCACCTTGAATATTAATTGCCATTGTATGCCACCCAATCGTCCCAATGTTGATGGATTATAAAGTTGTAAAAAGAAAGAAATTTGACTTATTACGAACAATAAATGACACTAATTTATCCTATTAGAAATGTTCCACTTTATTTCGATTTTAGATCTTCGTTTTTTGATCCCAATGAACTACAACCAGCTGATTCCGATTACTCCACTACTCCGCATAATAGACCCATAATATTTCGACAAACAAAACCTGCAGCAACAATTTTGGGATATGTTTTCACGAGAATACAATACATCAGCTAGTTACATCAATACTGTAAATGGATAACAGCATCTACGACAAAATCAATTCCAGGAAACCTTGTCTTAATAAAGCGGTCGAACGACCTGTGTGCAAATGATCAAGCATTCAGAGCTTTTACAAGGTTCTGATAGAGTTGCCCAAGTTTCTGAAGTTCAAACGATGCGTTTTATCATCAAACGTTCAATTTGTCGTCTTCATCTGTTACCTTTGTACTCCGATTCTAACAGCACTTAAATTAGAATATGCAGTCAGTCAATTATCGTGTGCATATAGTATATATTATGGAATCAAAACTGTCTTCTTGTATTTGTTTTGTACTTTCTCTTACCTATATGAAATATAGTATAGAAAAAGTCATGTTTTCGGTCCAAATTTTCTATGTCCAATTTTTAGCGGAAATAAACGTTTTCAGGTCCCTTGCATCCGAAAAACATATTTTTAGAAATTGGTCTCTATGTGTGTATGTGTATGGGTGCTAGCCTGCGTGCGTGCGTGCGTGAGTGCGTGCTTGCGTGCGTATGTGCGTGCATGTGGGCGTACGTGCATGCGGGCGTGCGTGCGTGTGTGAAGCTTTATATGTAAGTTTATTACCACCTTAGCGCCTGCTAGTAAGAATTTTGTTAAAATCGAATAACTGGAAGTACCACTTTATTCTCATGATTTTAGGTTTTTTTGGAATTTTCTCGAAAACGGCTCTAACGATTTTTTTCAAACTTGCCACGTTTCTCGAGCCTATAATTTTATATTAGATGGACTAATTCGTTTCTCTGAGAAAATTCGTTAAAGTGAGTTATTGAGAGAAATCTCTAGAGTTAAGCCAGGTTTTGTCTGGCCAATTATGGTCCCCAAAATAAAAATAAGTTTATTTTTTAATGATTTGTGTGCATTATTTACATACTCAATTACTTTTTATTTAAATCTATAAATTATTTTTGCTTTAAATGATCTTAAAATTTAATTATAAAACTCTTGGTATGTGTATACAGGAAATTATAAATGGATGAATTATTTATGCTTTTAAATTAATTTTAGAGTTTACAATTTAGATGTATAGGAAAGTAACTAACGTCAATAAATTCAAATT
>JAHWXV010395222.1:0-10425 GCA_024586415.1 Phrixothrix hirtus | reverse complement strand
TTACACAAACGGAACTCCCATAATTTATATACGTCAACTAAATGTATTAAATCAATACCAATTTTGTAGAAAATTCATAAGTGAATTTTAAACCGTTACAAGTTCTTCTTCGGGTATTTCAGGAAATCAGGTGTTATCATCTGAAGACTTGGCTAGTTCGATTTCAATTTATTCAATGGAGTCAGGATCTAGATTTTGCCATTTAATTGTTTTTGTTTCTTTAACGATTTCCTTTAAACGATCTTTCACAGTTTGGCTAATTACTGCTTTCACTTTTCCCCTTTCTTTCTCTATCTATGCATCTTTCTCTGGTGTGTCACTAATAATTGTGCTTCTACCCCACTTTCTAGGTTTTCTGTTAGTTTTACGAGGTGGTGCTTTTGAATATCCTCTGAAGTCTTCACGACTAGCGAATATAACATTTTCGGGCCTGAGAAGTTCATTATCTGGTGTAGTTTCTTTCTGAAATTGTAGGGAAGATGGTCCAGGCACTTCATGATCGGGGGATTCTTCTCTTTCCAGTTTTTCAGATACTGCTGATGTTGAAAAATCCGTGTCACCAAATACTAGCATTATATGGGCAGACCTTACATTTCTTGAACCCTGACATTATATTAGCAGGTGCTAATAATTGTGCATAAGCTTCCCCAACATATTGCGCTATTTGGTAAATAGTCATGGGAATTCCAGGATGTCTTAGAAACCACGAATCAATACCAGCATTATAATGTGCTTTGAAAGGTCCAAAGACTGATACATCTAATGGCTATATTCTGTGACTGCAGTGTGGTGGTAGCGTCAAAATATTCACACCTGCAACCCAAGCTTTTTCAACAACGGCAACTGATATATGACTTTCATGATTGTCATATATCAGACGGGAAGGATTGTCAGGAGTACTATGTGAATACTTTATGAAATGGTCAAGAACATTCGTAAAGAGCTCAGCCGTCATCCAGCCGTTAGGGGTTACTTATCTCAGTGTACCTGGTGGTGTGCCAGCCACCATGTGGGTTTCGGCTTCAATTTTTCTGTGTTTCTGCACAGTGATCGCAACGATTTCATCTAGATTATACATTCTAGATGCATCAGCTAATTTAGGCTTTTTTTCAAATATTTGCCTTACGTGATCAAACATTTTTTTCAGATTGTATGGGTTAAACGAGGTGATACTGCTTAAACTACATGCCTCCGGCTGACGTATGCTAAGATTCTTTCGTCTCTTCATGAATTACCGTAGTTATTCAATTCCAGCTTGTTTGTTCTCTGTCCAAGATTTGGGAATCACCAGTTTATTCACATCTGCCATCTCCAGCGCAACCTTTCTACATTCTTTTGTGGACAATCCATATACCATTTTACTGCAGGTGTTGATACAGTTTGCTAATCTTACTTCCTATTCCTCTGTAAAAACTTGTCTCACAGAATAATTAGGTGACATGTTTATATCAGCATTAGGATTATTGCGTTTCATGCTGACATATCGTCGTAAAGTTGTAAAGCTGATATTATATCCCACAGCTACTCTGAGTAGAGAATAATTTTCTTCTAGTACCAACTTTGTGGCAGCAGGCATTACATCTGCAGACGTATTTCCTATTTTCCTAGGCCTCTGCTTTCTAACCATCTGAAATAATATCAAATTCTTGGTGCTATTAAAGTATCACTGTGTACTGCGTACCACTGTTTCACTATCTACCAATTCCATCACCACAGAATAAAATTTAATAACTCTATGGTATGTATCATTATCCTGCTGAATGTGCCTTAGGTTATATAATTAGATAAGTAAAATATCTTTTTCATAGCCGAAATTTTTAAAACCGATAGTTAATAAAACAAACAAACACACCAATTAATCCTATTATGTTACTACTTACAACAAACAGAAAATCCAATAATTTTCACAGAACTTCTCAAAAGCACACGCAAATACTCAATAACATTCAACTGTATTGAACAATTGTAGATTTGACACATGCACCTAACAGAGGCGCTAGATTTAAAAACTAATTTCAGTGTTTCACTATGAACTGCGTTTCAATGTGTACTACTCTCTCCTACTTGCATGTACGGAGAAATAATATAACTGTCAACTAATTTTTCAAGCTCTATAATTAAAAGCTTGCGCTAGGCAGTTATAGCATTAGTTCCTATTAAATAAATTAGACACAAACTTGGTCACCACCACACCCATGAGATTTTCCAAGAACTCTACGAATTACTAATCTGAGCTAAATTATTTGAACTCAGAAAATTATTGTTAAGTTTAGATTTCAATGTTCTGAACAAAATCATATTACTGGGAAGTGTTAGTAGTATTGGAACAAACATTGATTCAATTGTTGCCCTGTGAGTCTTTGGATTACTGCCCGCAGAGGAAAAACTTCTTGATTCTTTATTTTACGATTAGAACACATCACTTATAAAATGCTTTCCTATTCAAGAAATGACATTGGCGTTAAATAAATGGGACGAAATGTAAATGGTATTAAAAAATTGGAAAACTATGATAATTTTTCAAGCGACATAAGCCGTTATTTACGAGTTTTCAAAAAGACGGTATAAGTAAATGTTTACAATGCATAACAAGTCTGAACACAGAATTTTAGTTCAAAATCAGAATTTGTTTTAGATGACAGAAAAGTTTAATGTCAAAATACATTTAGTCTTTAAAATTTAAATTTTAATGCAATATATATCAAGGTTTAAAAATTAGTTTTCAGACGGAATAGCAATAATATCGAAGCAGTTTTTTAAAATGTTTCTTGATTTTCAATAAAAGGTATTGATGTTTTATGTTACAATAAAGTTGTTAATTTTGAACCACAATCCTGTACCTAAGATTGTTATTAAATTGTAAATAACTTCTTCATATAACATTTTTCCGGAAATGCCTAAAATAACGATATTTGTCTCTTGAATAGTTTTCAAACTTTTAAATTTTTGAACACCGTCTACAATAGATCTTATATTTCAAAATTCCGTTGTCATAAGCAAAATTTTATGGACGTCTTTATGGCGTAGAACAAAAGATGAAACTGTTTTTCGCAGTAATGCAGGGACACACCTTATATTAATAAATAGGTACTAGACGAATTATGTACCTTCCTTTATAATTATCCAAAACAGTATTTAAAAATGTTTCTCTTTATTTATATTCACTAATATTAGGATTATTTATTGACACTTATTTATTTAAACAATTATTTTACAGTACACTAACAACAAACTTTTATATTTCTATTAATGTATAACACTAACTAACAGGACAAGATTCTAATTAAAACTGAAACTAATCTGTTATTTATATAGAGAAGATAAATTCCAGAACAGTAAGGAAGAACTCTATAATAAAATTAGTCATAATAATAATATAACAAATTCCAATGCCATGACTCATTGCTGTCCTTGAATTTAATTGACAGATATCGGTTTACCGCAATGAGTAATTTGTGATTCCATCATCTATCTTAATTATAAGAAACCTTCTGAATGTTCCAGATTGTTCCATTAACTTTTTACTGTTTCTAATTTTGTCACCTGTTCCCCTCCTTAAGACCGTTACATAACAGTGGCCTTGTACCCTGCACTTACGATGATCCTATCTTTACGAATGTTGGAGTCTTCACTGCGATCAAAACTTGCAGCCCCATTTCTTGGCAGCTCACAGATTACGTCGTTGGTGGAGTCCCTTTTGGATTCCAACTACACACCAGGATCTTGACAACAGTGTCTCGAAACACTGCTTCCAATATGTTATGTACCACGCGCTAATTAAGCTGGTCTAGGTTACACAAGAACTTTGGTACGGTTAACTTTCTATCGGCATCGGCACAAGTTTGTTTCTTTAGATCCATAATGTCTTCCACCAGTCTTCATAACGTGGCTTTTGATGGGATAATGCTTTCGTCACAAGGTAGTAAGCACTTCGTATAACTTGGCGGTGACGGCGTAGTAGGTGACATGCATTCAATTTCTAGCTCTTGCTGCAGTATTTCCTCTACACCACCATACCTCTTTTTAAACTCAACTGCGATGCTACAGGATATTCCGACATCTTTAGCGACGTAACCAGCCAAGGGGTACTCCTCTGGTACATCAAACAGATTTCTGTAGTCCTCAGTGGTAACCCCAAATCTATCTTTGTGTTGTCCTGAATAGATAGACATAAATTCAGTAAACAATTGTTCACTGTTTTTTACTCCTAATTCTTCTAATTTAATATGATTTGCCCTTTGATCACATTCTTGATGTTCCGGTTCTGCATTGTTCTCAGCGTATGGCGCTAACAAATTAATGTCAACCACTTTGGGGTTTCCCCTGGGCAATTTCATAATTCGGTAGATAACATCGTTGGTCCTCTTTATCACTTTATATGAACCTTCCCAATATCTTTGCATTTAGAATATAGGCTCGTCGTCGCTGAGATTGATACAACCAAAATAGATCATTGAGTTGAAATCCTGCTATTCTGGAACTTACATCATATTGAAATTTTGTTTGCTCACTAGCAATTTGGATATTATTGGGTACTCTTTCATGAATGGAATTTAGTTTCTCTCATAGGCTGGTACCATACATATTTCCAACAACCACCTCCTCTGCAGGCTTACTACCAAACTCCAAACCACACAGTAGCCTAATTTCGCACCCAAAAAACACTCTAGTGGAGGCCTCACTTGTCCTTTCGCGTACAGCTAACCGATATACCATCTGGAATAGATATAAGTCTTGGTTCCAATCCCTTTGATGGTCTGAGACAACTTTGACTAATACTTACCCATTGTTCGATTAGTGCATTTCATCATTCCATCTTACTATCGATGAAGTGCAGTTCTTCTGGTTTTGCGCATCTTCAACAGCCAGCAGAGAACAAGGCTAATTCAAAATATATTCCTTGATCTGAACGTAATACCAAAGTAATTCCGAAACGACTAAACAGTTCTTTCATCAAAGTCTCGACCACTGTTACTACGATTTGATTAGGTAGAGCGTATGCTCCACTCCATTCACCAAAATAGTCTATTGCAACAAGGATGTATCTGTTTCCTGCTTCAGTTTCTAGAAATGGACCAGCTATATCGATGGCTACCCTTTCAAATGAGCTACCCACATCACATTGCCGCATCCGTATTTTCCGCCTCCCCAATGCACCATTCCCAGACGCGCATATTACATATCTTCGGCACCAATCCTTAAAATCACTCTTGCAATTCATCCAATAAAATATTTCAGATACCTTTTCCAGCGCTTTCTTTACTCCCATTTGCTCTCCAGATGGTCCATCATGCAGTTGTCGCAAAATCTCCGTTACTCTGTCTTTGGGAACCACGAACTGCATTCGTGTTTTACTTCCACCATGATTTTCCAGGGTTCTTTTCAAAAGGCCGTGCTGAACTTGCAAGGAGCCCCATTGGACGAATATGCCTTAACAACGGGAGTAATGGAGGCCACTTCCTCTCAAGCCGATCTTCAGCCTTGATGTTTCAATTTTATTAACAACTTTAGTTCTAGATCACTTTCTTGAACTTGATTGACATTATCCGATTTCCAGTTATCGTTTATTACAGTAGTAGGATTGGCAAGAGGTTCCTGAACCTTCGACTTCAACCGAGAGCAATGCTTACAATCTTTTCTGCAAGGCCGCCTTGGTAAAGCGTCATCATTTTTATGATTATTTCCAGCTCAACTTTAAAGTAATGCCCTTGTAGCCGTTCAATCCATTTCGTTATTTGGCCTTCTGGATTATTAATCTGTAGGAGCTATTTAAATCCTGAGTGATCAGTACACAATAAGAAATTTAGTCTGTAAATGTATCTGTAAAAGTGATCAACAGCCGTTATTGTCGCTAGCAATTCCTTGCGTATAACACAATAGTTTCTCTCACGTTTGGACACGCCCAATTATGTGTCCGTCTTAGATTGGCGATAGAACTGCACCGATACCGACATGGCTAACATCGATATCAAAGACAAAGACAAATATTCTTTCCATTCTAGGATAACTGAATATGAGTGCTGTTACTATAGTTTGTTTAAGTGTTTGAAATGACTGAAATTACTGGAGCTGTTGCTCCATAAACATGGTTGGTCTTCTTCAGTAAGATTTGTTATTGGTTTTGCAAAGTCTCCAAATGCACGTACAAATTGGCAGTAGTAAGTGCATGACCCCAAGGAGTTTCTTTATTCATGTTTATATTTTGGTTTTGGCAATTCTCGTATGGACTGAGTTTTCCCTGGGTCAGCTGCCACACCTTTGAGAGACCACATGACCTCAGTATTTCGCCTTGGTTGTAACGCACAAATGTATATAATACCAATCGTAGACTTTTGATGATATAAAGTCTGTGTACAAAGCCTCAAGTAGTTGTCGGAAGGAGAATGGGTCGAGAAGTTGAAACAGCAGGCAAGGTGTACGTTGAATGTATCAAGTCCAAAACGTTTGGAATGACTATGATAGACAGTTTAGCTAAAACTAATCAATCAACTAAATAAAACGGGATGGAGGTATGTACAGAGGTTATTATTGAATAGGACAGGTTTGGATTTAAACAAGAGGGGATATGTGCATTCACTCATAAAGTTGCAACTCAGTTTTTACAGCATATCGCTTTAAATGAAATTCCTTAATTACGAAAGTTACTTTAAATATTTGATTCTGGCTAGATTGTTTCAATTTAATGTTCTTAATTATGTAAATTATACTGTATACTTCATATATTTGTACAAATTGATTTTTAATATTATCTGGAATATTTTTACTAATCCTTTTTATAATAATTAACACAGTACGGATTTAATATCATTTATTTACTATACAAATATTAATTCATGTCAGAAACTATGTACAGATTTATTTAAATTATTTATATACAATTTTTAAAGCCCACAATAAAGATTTGTTGCATTTTGAAGCATTTTAAATAACATTTATGTTCAAATTTAATTTAGCGAAGTTCTTCACCCTTATCCGAGCGAAAGCGTACTTTGCTTAGTCTTTATAAATCTCGGCAGGGTTCATAGTTATTCGAACGCATTCGATGTTTGCTAATTTCAGATCAATAAAAGAACAAATGATAGCAATATGGCTGGTCTTGTGCTTTTATACACCATAATAATTAAATTATTCGTAGTACTGGACTATATTAATTATGATAGTATCAGTTATTTAGTGTATAGTGCTCTCAGAGGTTTGTGGGGTGTTTGATTTTTGGCTCAGACAACTTCTAAAAGAGGTTATCTTGTAGGGCCCGACCAAAGATTCACGATTAATCGTGTCCTCTTGATCTGTGGGAAAGAGTATATGTACCTGACCCTGTATCCAAAGTCGTGCTTTCAGGAAAGGAATTATTAAAGGTAAGACTAAACTCTAAATAAGCAATGCATGCATTTGGTCAAATACACACGGTGTTTCTATGCAAACAGTGTGAAACAACAAATTGATTTTTCATCAATAGTTGCTTAATTAATTCGTAAGTTTCTAACAGTTAAACGTTAATAATTCGGATCCGTGCATTTAATATATGTGCTCTATTAACGCCTTACAGAATTCATACATTAAATAACCTCGGTAATAATTAATTTAAATTTATAAATTAAATCTTACGTTTCGGATATTCAAATAGGGGATGCTAGAAGAGCTTTTCTCAACAATCATATCCTAGACTTTCCAGTGTGAAAGTTTAGAAATTATTGATTTCAAATCGGAAATCGCCTTGAATTTATACTGTTTTCCAAGCAAGCCAAAGTCGACTTAGTGTACACTTGCCTTCGATAATTCGTAAAATAAATATAAATAATGCCGAAAATCACCTACAATAGCAAGTTAATTATGCAAAGATGCGGTAACATTGATAAAGAAAATCCTTAAATATTTAACTGCCTTGTTACACAAAAATAATTAATTACGGGTTTGTGTTAACGTAAAAATTCTTAAATTATACCAAAACGTAGATTAACGGACAACGGATTTAAATCTGCAATTAGAAATAAGTATTTAATCATCACAAGGCGAAAAAAGGTTAATTAAAGTTCTGAAATTTCCGTTGCATAATCAGTATAAAATTTGCAGACAGCGACAAACCGTTATCGCTCCTTACAGGCATCAAAAGTTCAAAGTCTAACCCTGAACTTGAACGTTTTGTTTACCAAGATTGAACCACAGGTTATCACATGTCCGTTTAACTACTTGTACTAACGAATTAATTTTAGATTAATTATTAAATATGACAAAAACAATTCTCATAGCGTTTTGCGTCATTAACTAACCTAATTAAAAAAGTAATATAAATATACATGGACATACCGGGTGTTAACATAAAGTACTAAATAAAGTGTTCGGAAAAATTAAATCATTTTATAGCTAACAGTAAAGTGATTTTGGCGTCAATTTCAGGCACATGTTACATGGTTTGAAACAAGTTACAACTTTTCGGACTAAGTTGTAGATGTGCACTTCGTAGATTTTGAAATACCTCTTCTAGATTTTTCAGGTGTTCATTGAAGATCTCTCCAATAATGGTGACATCGTCCAAGTATAATGGACATGTTTACCGACGCAACCCCTTCAATATCAATTCCATTAGCCTTTCAAGCGTCACTGATGCATGGCACTAGCCAAAAGACATCATGGTGAACTGCCTGACACCAGATACAACGAATACTGTTGCCTTTTCACGATGTTTAGCCTCCAGACCGACTTGCCATATCCACTTTTCATGTCTAAAGTCGAAACCGATTTGGAACCGGAAAGCGTGATTAAAGGGTCATCAATCAATTCTGAGTAGAGGATAGCTGTCCTTTTTGGTCACATTATTTAAACGGCAGTAATCCACACAGAGTCTAGTGCCATGATTTTTCTTCTTAACCAGTACAACAAGCGATGCCCAAGGACTGATGTATGGCTCTATTATCCCTTCACTGGCCATGTCCTTGATTATCTTTTTTGGCTTCCTCTCGTTTGAATAAAGGCAGCTTCCTTGGTTGTTGACGTATTGGTTGGGCATCGCCGCTATTTATTTTGTTAGGGACATTTGTTCTCCCTTTCAAATCGTTATCCGGCAAATATGTCTATATCTTTGGATCAATTGGCTGGTTTTATTCTTTTGCTCATGGGATAAACTATTGTCCAAGAATTCTTTAATAATTTCAGCATGAATGATTGCATAATTTCCTGTAGCAGTACGTAATCGCGGCTGTAAAGGCAGTAATCTTCCATTCCTAACACATTCGGTTTTACTATTGCCTTCGTTGCTTCTGTATCCAGAATCACTTGGCAATTCCTTGCTGTGGTCGTTCCATTAATGTAAATACTACATGGTTTGTATTTTAACGGTGCCACTTGGATGGTGACTTGCGAGACAATGCTAGCAGAGATCGATATTCGTCCCTTCACATCGGTCCTTCTAGTTTTGCTGCTACTTTGTGTTAACGGTGGGGCTACTTATAGTGTTTTGGCATTTTTTTGGTCCCATTTACTGTACTTCTAGCATCGTAATTAACGTCCTGTTGATCATTTTGTCTATAATGATTCTTAACACTGTTTTTTCTAAATTATCAGCACTAGCTTTATTTTCCACAATTGGTCGCACACGAACATGTCCGTTCGATGTTTATTTGGTCGCTTCAAATTCCAGTGCGTGTGCCAATGCACTAGAAAGGTCACGTACACGATCTAATCTAAGTGCCTGTTGTGTATCGGAATCGCGAAGACCGTCTACAAATGTTTGCATCCCAATTTGTTCAATAAAGCTTTTTTGGGCCGTTGGGTATGCTAATCTTACTGTCCGCGCAATTTCAGTTCCGAATTTCTTGTAATTTAGTTTGATTGTATTCCATTTTATCCAGCATCTTTTCCAAAATTTCATCAACGACTCCATATTTTTTTGTGCGCTTCCTTTTATAGGCATATAGAAAACAATTAACACTAGCTTTAATTAAAAATAGTTTGTGAGTTCACAAGTTTAATAATAAAACCGACACCTTACACCATTGTAACGAAACTAGTTAAGTGTTTAAAAATTTTTATTTATATTAATTAATATTGGTATTATTTATATAAACATTTATTTCACAATACACTAACAACAAATGTTTATATTTCTATTTCTGTATATAAGTAACTAACAAGTCAAGATTCTGACTAAAACTAAAACCAAGGGAATTTAATCTGGTATTAATATAAAAAGAATAAATTCCAGAATAGCAAGGAAGAAATCTAGAATAAAATATCATAGTAATGATGTAATATATTGCAATTCAATGACTCATTGCTGACTTTGAAGTTAGTTGACAGATATCGGTTTCCACAATGAGTCATTTGTAATTACTAGGGGGCGGAATATATGCAAAGTGCATATATATGCATTTTTTGCATATTTTGCAAATTTTATAATGAAATGCATATTTTTCACAAATTATTATT
>JAHWXV010395202.1:0-11920 GCA_024586415.1 Phrixothrix hirtus | reverse complement strand
TAGCAGCCTAAATGCTAGAGAGTGGTCATGGGTGTAATTTGAAGAGCATCAGGTTCGTTCATGGCGTTGTCATTAATAAAATTGAGCTAGGACTAAAAACGGTAATAAGTAATATTCGAAGTAATTGTCATATAAAAAGGTACACGCAGCAAAAGTTCTTAAAGAAAAGAATCGGCACTGCGCCATTTCTTAGATAAGTAAGATCAACAATAACAGAAAAGGAAATTTAAGATTAGCAGTTCTTATACCCTACAATAAAAGTTGCAAGTTGCAAGTTGCAATTTTTCACCAAAATGATGAAAGGTGATACGTTTAAAACAATAATATCAAAATCTCATTTGCTATGGCGCCGATTCTATTAATAGCCACACGGTATATTATTTTACTCAATTTTATTAATATATTCAGTTTCAGAACACCACTAACGTTCACATATGTAATTGATTTATGTTTATATAATTAAAAAAGGATACATAATTAATTTTCTTTTATTAATTAATGAAACAATTGAAATAATTTGGCGATAAACTATTAGTATTTGGGTTTAACATCGCTCACGTTGTAAAATTATTGCTACAGCTAAAGTATCTTATTGTAATGAGCAAACAAATTAGTGCAAGTTGATTATAATTATAACAATTATCCTATAAATAATTGATAAGGCAAGCATATAGTCGTTAACTTACTAAAGGGTGTTTATTGAGGTATAGAACTTTAAGTTGGCAATACTTTTTGATATGTGCGCCATTTTGACAGCTGTCACTTGTTTTGTGTTTAATTTGATTTGCCATTTCATCATGAATAGGCTGACACCTGAACAACACTTACAAATTGTGCAATTTTTTTTATGAAAACCATGGTTCAGTTCGAAAAACTCATCACGCTCTTCGTTCATTTTATGATCGACATAATCGTCCATCAGAGCAATTAATTCGACCAACCATGGATCGTTTGCGCACCACTTTTACTCTACAGGATAATACGCATCGTTAGAGACGTCGAACAGTGCGTATCGAAAAGCTATTGCTGCTGTAGAGCATAGTGCCGAGGAAGGCCCAAATGAGTCCATTCGGCATCGTGCTCAAAAATTGGAGCTGTGACTATCCACTTTATGGAAGATTTTGCAGAAAGGTTTGGGTTTGCAGGCTTACAAAATTCAACTCGTGTAAGCATTGAAGCCGCACGACCACCGGGCATGCCGTAAATTTGGTTAATGGGCTCAAAACGAAGTTGCTGTTGATTCCGAATTTCACAAGAAAACTTTGTTCAGCGATGAAGCTCATTTTTGGTTAAATGGATACATCAATAAGCAAAACTGCCCCATTTGGAGGGAAGAGAATCCTCGTGCCATTGTCGAAACACCATTGCATCCTGAAAAAGTCACTGTTTTGTGCGCTTTATGTGCTGGTGGAATCATTACCGACTTTTTTGTACCACAATTGAGTGCCCTTAATGTAGAGGAGTTGTGCTTTCAACAAGACCGTGCAACATGCCACACCGCGCGTGCCACAATTTATTTATTGAAGAAAACGTTCGGCGAACGAACAAATTCACGTAATGAAGCCGTGAATTGACCTCGAAGATCCTGCGATTTAACATCGTTGGACTATTCTTTGTGGGGCTATGTGAAGTCTCTGGTCTACGCCGATAAGTCGCAGACGATTGACGCCTTGGAAGACAACATTCGCCACGTTATCACTGATATACGTCCTCCATTGCTGCAAAAAGTGATCGAAAATTGGACTTCCTGATTGGACTTCCTCCGAGCCATCCGTGTAGCCATATGCCGGAAATCATATTCAAATAAAAATGGCAAAGAATTATCTTTTAAATAAAGCCAAATTCATGGCAATTAACACCATTTATCTGTGTCTTATTTCAATTTAATGTTCTATGTCTCTATAAAACACACCCTTTACAATTCTGAACGTTAAAATTGACAAATGTATATTTTATATTGTAACTGTCTATCAATATTATTTATTTGGGAATGTAAAATAACGTAAAATAACTTACGCTTTATATTCCACAAACAAAATAGGATGAAGTAACAATTGTCCCTAAATAAGGCAGTTCAAAAGTTTGAGTCATTTATATAGTCCGTCTAGAAAGTATCCGGAAATTTCAATTTTCAAATTTTTAAATATAATCTTTTGTGCTACGGACTGAACATTTAATAAATTAAATATATTATATATGCTAGTTGACTAGTGAACAACCAAAAAACAAATTTCATAATTATGTCAAATATTCTTTGTTGTAAATATCCAGATAGTAATTATAACTATGTCGCAATTAGAAAAAATAAGACTGGTAGAACGTTTCTAGAGGAAAGGAGTTCGAAATGTAAAGAAACTGGTGTCATTAACAGAACTTGGAAAGACTGCAGTTTATGAAGTAGTCAAAAGAATAAAAAACAATATTGGGATGGAGCACATGCCCGTTTCTGGCAGGCCGTGTAAGATACGCGGCGACAATTTGAATGCTCTCGTTGCGTTAGGGCGACAAAATGCATGCCTATGTTTTCGAAAATTAGCCAATAGGTTTAGAAATCAATTAGGAATACAAAAGTGTGCAGACACAGTCCGTAAGTCACTAAAACGGCAAGGTCATCTTTCCAGAAAACCAAAAAAGTTTCCTACCGTGACATGTACACACATGCAACGAAGAATGGAGTTCTGTCAAAATTTCCAGCAAAAACATTTCGAAAATGTCTTCATACCCGATGAAAATTGTTTCCAATTAGGCAGTAATCGTTTACAAAGTTTCCCACAAAAGTGTTGGTCTGGCAATCAATATCGCAGGATGGTTGAACAATTCTTTATATTACTCAAGGAACTGTGAACAGCAGAAGGTATTGCAACATTTTAAATGATTATTTATTTCGAACAGCCTACACTTTATAACCGGATGAATAGAATATATACGTCTATATTTGCGAGAACTTGGCATCAAGGTCACCAAATAGAGACAATTTCGTGGCTAGAAGCCTCACCGGATTTTAGTCCAATAAAAAACATATGGGGTCTAATGAAAATCGAAGTTGAACGGATGGAATCTCGAAATAAAAATGAGTTAATAGTATCAGTATTGCAAACGTGCGACACCGTTACTGTGCCATGATTTGCGATATTCGTGGACGTTTAAGAAGATCTTTTGCGTTCAACGCCTAATGTATTAGTAAATAAGTTATTTTTTCAGATACTTTCTAGACGGACTATACTAGACTCTTAAATCTAAATGTATACTTAATTTAAATCACAATTGATTAGTTATTAAATTTTCACAGCAGGGCTAAATGAATTCATTTAGAGACGGTGTTTCGTATGTAACTCCACTGGGTTGTTAAAAATTGCAAATACTTCAAATAGGTTATAATTTTACATTAGCGTATTTATTAAATATTTCATAATTTGATAACAGAATTACAAATTCCGTAATGCTCTGCAGCTAAATTAAATTTTATATGGGATCAAAAGTTAAACATTTGTGGTTGAACAAATTTTTATAAATAAAGAAAATCTTATAGAGCATGGGTTATAAAAATTATCTAATCCTAATCCAACAAAATTGGTAGAAGAAGAAGATAAAAGTTGCATATTTGCCATATTTATAATTAGTAAGTAGCAATTTTAATCTTTCCTAAACTATTTAACACCGAAATAAGGAAGGAAATTCATACAGTATTACATTTGACCTGGTTTATAAAACGTAGTCGGTGAAAAAAACCTGTCATCATTAGTTGAAGTGAAGTGCAAGGACTAACCATCGGTGCCAGCGAATCTATGATGTTGAAGGGAGCTTTGCTACTATTTTTCAACACAAAAGTCGCTAATATTTAAAAGGCTTCTTCATGATACAACGTGTGGCATGCGTTAAGAAGCAGCTTCACATCTTGGACAAGAAAATCCCAGAATTAAGACCAGAACTGGAATTATAAAAAAAGCGTTCACAATACGACCAATTTGAACCACTACAGATATTACTTAACTCATCATATTTGTAATTGGCACACGAAGGAAGAAAGGCATTAAATTAAAACAAAATCAAAAGCGGTGAATTTAATTCAATGTATTTATCACACGAACATAATTTTTGACGAAAGCGGAGAGGAAATATGCTAAGTACACATCTATGCATTGATAATGTTCAAGCTTTCTAAGAGCGAATTCTACACGCAAAAATAAATAAAAAAGTTTCAATGAACAGGATCCGAAAATGCACCCTTTCTAAACTCCCACAAAGGGTGCTGATGGAAATCGTGCTTTTATGTCTCCTAAACGAATCAAGGAAGTTTTCGTTCTCTAGATAATTACAATATTAACGTAAAATGGCAACAGTGTCCAATTATTGTAGACAACAAACAAACAAAAGATTTAATAATTTACTAAAGAAACAGGTTCACTAAACAGCATTGCAATATCAGCACTTTCAGTGCAATTATACCGAAAACGGTACAAAACAGGAGATCGAAGTAAAAGCGACTTCTTTACTTAATGGCGATCGAGCAAATCAATTGTAATTTTAAACCTACAAAACTGCGAAGGGCATAAAAATCTGTTTGATAACGTTATCTCCCACGACTTCTAATGACTATGGTTGATGACTTTCAACAAAAATCGGTGTAAATATAGACCAAATACCAAATTTTATTTCACTATATTGATTCGTTTAGGAGATATAAATAAAAACATGATTTTCACCAACCATCTTTGCGGGTGTTTATCTCCATGAGGGTGCGTTTTCGCATGCTATTTATATGCGTCTTTTTAATTATTTTTTCTTGTGGAATTCACTGCTAAAAAGGTTTGCACTCATTATGAAACACCCGGTATGTAATTTACAATGAAAATGAAACAAATACTTACGCCGTGTTAAAGTACGCAATAAACAAAGAATGTTAGAAAATCATTACCATCAGCTCAACCAAAATCTGCAAAAAAGGAATACATAAATAAAAATTAGAAGAACAACCCAACGATATGAGACCTTTGAATATTAAATAAGCCCATTGTTATGTACATTGTACATAATTCGTTTGTACTGCAAAGAACCGTAACAAAAATAATTTCAAAATCCAAACTGGGAAATCAACTATCCTAAATCGATGAAAAATTAACCTAAATAATATACAAGGTCTCCAAAAAATAACTATATTAGAGTTAGTTAATTTAAAATCAACTCCAACATTGTTAAAAAATCTAATAACAAGCGAAAGTTGTTACAGATATTTTCAAATTTTTCCCTAGATAATTAATTTGAAACCTGGGCTAACAAATTATATTTAAAGTTCTTCATAGTAGAATATCCCCATTGCATTTTTGCTCTAAAATTACATTTGAAGTTGATAAAAACTAACAACATTTAATTAGTCTATATTACGTTGCACATCAAACAAAGATGAAGTAAATTCATCAATAAATACGAATAATAAAATGTTTATGCAGACGTATAATTTGCTTATAGCTTTTATTTTCTATTGCTCTTTATCAAATATGGATAAAATAGAAAGCATTGTTTTCATTCAAAATTTTTGATGTCGAAATTTTAGTGGAAATACACGGAAAACCAGGTTTTTATAAATTGGTCTGTGTATTTGTGTCTGTCTGTCTGTGTCTGAACAGGATACCTAGAAAATAAAACATTTTAGATAAACAAAGTTTTATATTTAAGTTTGTAGTTGTCCGGACACGTAACCGCAACGTTTTGATTAAAATCGGGTAACCGGAAATCTCTTTACTCTTGCCATTGGTTTTTCGCGATTTTCACGAAAATGATTTTTTTAAAATTACTATATTTCCTAGCCATTTATGTCCCTTTCATACAATCTACATGGTTTCTCTAAAGATTTTCCATAAATAGAGTAACTGAAAGTATCTTTACTGTTAACTCTGAATAAAATAACCGTGAAACTGAAAGGTCTAGCTAAATGAAAATTTATATTGTTGAAGTTACAACTACCTTAGTATGCAAAATTAAGTATTTGGTTAAAATGAAGAACCAGCGGTGCCACTTTATTTCTGTCATTTTTAGGTATTTCCCGAATTTGTAATTTTTCGCGATTTTCTTGAAATTAGTTCTAACGATCCTTTTTAAATTTAGCATATTTCTTAGCTATTTAATTCCGTTTCATACGAACTAAGTGTTTTTTCTAGTAAGTTTCTAGAGATCCCGTAACCTGACGTATTTGAATTATTAATTATGAACAATATATCTTAAAAATTGAACACTGTAGAAAAAAAAAATGTTATATTTGTTTGCTACCTTCCTCATATGCGGCGGCAAGAATTTAGTTAAAATTGAATGACCGGAAGTATTACTTCATTCTTACGATTTTTAAGTTTTTTGTAATTTTCGCAAAAACGAATCCAACACTTTTTTTAAAACTTACTATGATTCTTATATCTTTGATGGCCTTTTTATCTGAACTCTTCGGTTTTCTGAAAAACTGCACTGAAGCAAATTATTGGAGATAATCTATTGAGTTAAGCAGCGTTTTGCGTAAGTAGTAAAATTAATAGGTGACCGTTGCAATTAACGTTTTCGAAATATATTTAAGTTATGTGCTTACATTAAAATTAAGTTATAAAACTTTAGTGGATATGTATGGGAAAGTAACTTTAAATTAAGAGAAAGTCATTTATTGCCTCACATCAGATTTTTGAATTTAAAATCAGTTCAAGTTGATTTGGAAATGGTTCCATTTAATATAATAAATTCTCCTTTTCATGGAAAGCTACAATTTAAATACAAGTTTTACGAAATATAAACAAGAAAGATAGTTTTATCAATAAAACTGAACGCTGGCGTGATTGACATTAATATAGCGCGTTACGCTGGGAGGGTGGTGTGCTGTTAATAGAGTAGAACCTTCCTTAATTTTCAAACTAAATTATTATACGATTTGTATTTTACTGTGATCACTGAGCTCTATGAATATGTAAAATAGTTCATTAATTGAATTACAAGTTATTCAAAATGTTATATAGAAGTTATTAACAACTTTGATTAGAATTTAAATGAAGTAGGTACTACCAAACATTACTGTAATACTCTACTTTCTAAGCTTTGTATTTTTATGAATTGATTGTTTTTATTTTGAATAGTAACCTGAAGCATTAATTTATACACAAGAAATTACAATAACTATTGCTGTACTCATTTCTCGCCTTAATTAACGGTCATTGGACTGAGATTTTGCGACGTCCTCTTGTTATGTATTTACCATGTTGCAAGAAGAAGATACGCATTAAACTTTTATTTATATTTAGTTGATAAATATTAACTAGCTAAGTACAACTTGACACAATATCAGAGATAATCACAAAAAGAACTATTGCAATAAGTAATGCTATACTGATCTAACAAATTAACTTTTTATAAATCATACTAGATTTCCATTTGAAGTAACAAATTGAAAGGAGAAAACTAGTTTATTATTAATAAATACAATGCAGATTTTAGTGTACTTTCTATTTATGACATTGATTAAAGAAGTGAGGTAGCAAATTGTAATGTCACACAGTGATTTCAATAATGCATGCTAGGTGGACAATGGTTATTTATATAAAATGGAGTTTAACACATTTTTGAATTACTTACCGAAATGTTAAGTTAAGTTTTTTAAATATTACTCTTCCATAACGACTTAAAACATTTCGATAAAACGGTTGTTTAGCGATTCAGATTATTCTACTACAACCTATTGATTTCTTTTCTTATATTCTAATTACAACTGTTGGAAATTATTAAGGCTGTTCTATAATTGTAAAATAAGAAAATTCTTTAGTATCTCTGTTATTTTTGAACCAATTGTTATGAAAATTGCAGAGGATAACTACTAAATCGTTCTAATATTTTTGATATTTTAATTTTTTCTAAAAATCTCAGATTTTGAGATAAAAAATATAAAATCAAAAATTTGAATTTTGCCGAAATCAAAAGGTTGAACTAATTTTTCTAAAGGTGTTTACTTCTATACAAATTTTAAATTACGGAGTTTGTGGCATTTAAAGCTGTTTAAAATTGACTAGCTTTAAATTTCTTAAGCATCTTCTGTCTCATTTAGAGTTGTCCAAAACGAGTCGAACCCGTGAATTGCAATTCAGTCTGTTCGACTTTGCTAGTACTTGTAAAATACCATAAATCATTTGAAATATGTATGCATCTATTTGTTTAAGATTTACCAGTCTAGGAAAGCATGAATAATCTTTTACAGTATTACTGTGGCAAAGAGTTGTTTCAGGGTGAATACTTTGAAAGACAATAATATTTATTGAAAATTAAAATTTGATTTACTAGGTTGCAGAATTTATTGCCACATATCCGTATAAATAGTACTTCCTGGAAATAATAATTGTAATTTTTATATTATAAATTAGATCCTAAACAAAATATAATTACCTTGTCCAACAATCTCTATGATTACATCTTCGAGTGTTCTGACATCTCTTCTCCGCAGAAATTTGGTGTAAGAATAATATAATACATAAATTTAAGTAGACTTGATAAAAAAAGGTAGATAAATAAATACCTACTATACAAGGTGTCCATTTTGAGTTCCGTTCTTTGATTGCGCACTTATAATTGGTTTATAAAGATCTTCTATAACATATAAGGCACAGAACATGTAAACAAGTAGAACCAATGTATTTGGATAAAACTGAAGCTTAACTGCTGTCTAACTGCTATCTACTACAGAATCGAATATCAGTTCGGTTTAAGCAGCGGTCGAGCGAACATTGTTCTTGCTTTCGTTATTTCACGGCTTTATATTGCAATTTAATTTAGAAAAATGGTATCTTGTATTGTGATAGGCTATATAAATAAAGGTAGTTAGTCTATATATAAAAATGAAGGCAGCACTTATCATCGCTAAATAAAAATAAATATCTTTTAGTAATGACAAATATTGATATATAGCGTCTGCGCGTTAGTACTATAATAGCAAATAAACAGAGTTGGCTTAAGAAAATTATAGGAGTCAATATTAGATATGTATTTTATGGTTATGTTATTAATTAGCGATATGAATATAAGTAGTATAAAGGATTTTTTGTGTAAAAGTAAAATTTTAAAATACTCTCAAGATGTTATTAAAGTTAATAATCTCCGTAACATACATAATAAATCAGTCATAAAATTTTATCGTCAAAATTACTTAATCTCTTTACAATAGAAAAATATACTGATACTTAAACTTAGTATTTATAACGATGGTAAAAGAACTCGATTTAATAAATTAATTTTATTTCAAGGCAAATAAGAAAAATCATGTTGCGTTTGATTCTGGTAAAATTTGATACGCAACTGCTGATATGAACACCTGTTATACATAAATATATGTATATTGTCTTAAATTAACTAGTTACTTTCACTACTTTTCTTAATCTGTTTGTGTACCTGACTATTAGTTTTATTTGTATAATTAATTATTGATTATTGGCTTATAGTTTTTGTATTTAAGTGAGTTATAGTTAATAATTGCTAGGCCCTTATTTTCGCACATAGTTTTGTATAAAATGTAACACTTCTTATACACACATTTAAATAATAATTTTATTGTATATGTACTAATTTTTGCAATATAAGTTTTAATAAACAGTATATAAAAAATGATTTTATCATAAATTGAATTTCAAACACAGTTAAAACAAAAATATATATTTATTTGAATATTGCGCTGCCTAAATTAGTTAAAAAACTAGTTCCATCTGTTGCACTTTTTAAAATGTGCTAAATTCAATGCCCCACTCCTGCGTCATTATTCCTTGCTTTAAAACTACCATATGCTGGTTCTACTTGTTTAAATGTTCTGTGATATAAGGGGTGCCCCAAACCTCCGAATGCTGACGAAGCTTGATTTTTTAAATATAATGCCCCATATTTTGTGGTGTAATTTATAGTCCTATATAACCTGTATCTAACTTAAAAGTTTCTTTAAAATATAATAAAGCGGTGCTAAACTATGCATTTATTAGCGTTCCTTAGCTATTGGGTACCTAGCTTTCGTTTAATGTATAACATTGACCTTAATTTTCAGATCCTTCGTTTAGAAATTTAACCATAGACCTCCCACCTACACTAAGATATAACTAAACTTTAAATGTTTTATATAGGGTATTCTAAAAGATATTTTAAACAATCAACATATTCAGTTCCAACTTTCGCGATTTTTTTAAATGGAATACCACATATCTTTGGAGTGTAATTGAAAGCCATAGGTAACCTGTATTCAATTCTAAAGTTTTTAAAAATGAAATAAATTGATGCCAAGTTATGTACTTTACTTGGGCTTCGTAGTTAATACCTAGCATCCAATACTGCAATCAATTTCAGTTCCCTCCTTTATTGATTAATGCAGTTTCATTCAGACGTCTTCTGACTATTTGAAACGATATTTCGACATTGAGAACGTTGGTAATTTTTCAGAGCGTTAGCCTTACCACGTTTTTAGTAGTCACAGTAAATGCGAAACATACTTTTGTAAAGAACCAAAAGAAGTCGAGGGTGTTACACCAAAGAAATAGAAAAGTATGGATTCGTAGATGACCTTTTGTACTGTGGATTCGGATTGGTTCAGAATTCATACAGAGTTATATTTGATATGACCAAAATAGCTGCGGAAGCATACAATTTCGTAGTTTCAAAATTTATTGGAGGTAAAAGGACTAATTTTTCTGTAAAAAGTAGTTATGGAATAAGATATCAACTTTCAGTTATATCCTACAACAAAAAAAAAGAATATATTTCTTTAGTACATAAAAAAATGTCAAATTGGAGTCCAAGTAGTCAAACGAAAAATTTCTTAAAACAATTGGAGACTAACAGAGAAAAACGAACATTACGAAAAAAAATGTTTCCTAAGTGAATATGCCAAAATAGAAAATGAAGCTTCACCGTATATTGAAGACGAATGAAAAACAGGGTGTATATTTAAATAAAAGAAGAAATAAGATACATCGAAAATCTAACTAGAGGACAATCATAAAGTCCATCGTGGCACGAGAAAAGACAAAACATGATAAGCGTTTCAAATTTCGAAACTAATTGTAAATTAAAATTATCAACAAATCCTACAAAAACCATAGATAGAATGGCTAAATCCTATAATAATTAATTCACCGTAAGTTACATGGGGAACAGAATACGAAGGTTTTGCGAAACGTGGTTTTAAAAAGAAGTTTCAAAAAACAGTGCATGAAGGCGGTGTTTTGTATTTAGAGCCAGTCCCGATAGAACAATTAATAAGGAATTAATCGAAATTAGACGTCTATATTCGGCAGCAAAATTAACACCAGCGGAAGGAGCTAATGCAAACAAATGACTTTTTAATAAATTTAGATGGAATGTGGAAACAAAAGGAAACCCACAATTATTATTATCAAATTCAAAAGAAATTAGAAATAACTAATTAAAAGTGCTGATTCTTGAAATGGGTGTCAAATTCCTTTTATTTTATTATAATAATTAAAACAATAGCTAGTTGAATTTAAAACAAATTTTAAGATCTATTAAAGTAATTTTGATTTTGCAATACGACGCGACGATGAATACACTCCGACTAATTTTACTTTGATTTTTAGCTAATTCTATATTTTAATAGTATATTTAGATACTACAAATGTCTTAGGTCTTTGTTATGTTTGAATCCTACCTTATAGGGAACTTCTTCATGATGTCCTACTCTTGTGTGTATGTGTGTGTGTGTGTGTGTGTCTGTGTGTGTGTCTGTGTGTGTGTCTGTGTGTGTGTCTGTGTGTGTGTGTGTGTCTCTATGTATGTGTGTACGTGCGTGTGCGAGTGCGTGTATGTGTGTAGGTGTCGGTGTGTGTGTGTGTGTGTGTGTGTGTGTGTGTGTGTGTGTGTGTGTGTGTGTGTGTGTGTGTGTGTGTGTGTGTGTGTGTGTGTGTGTGTGTGT
>JAHWXV010395174.1:0-11724 GCA_024586415.1 Phrixothrix hirtus | reverse complement strand
CCCCCCCCCCCCCCATTCTCTCACTGGCGCTACCAAAGCATCAAACGATTTCAGAAACCAAAACGGCATCAACTTCTACCACCTGAGGCCTAATATACGGTTAACCCCGCTATAGTGTTTCAAAAATTAAACGTAAGAATTTTTTTAATTAACTAAATTGATTAAGATAGCTTCATTTAATTAAAATCCTTGCTTACACGGTTATATTCAAAAAATTGTAATATAGTAAGTAGGAAATTAATAATTGTTAAATAAAAACTAAACACAGTTAATTTCAAAGTGGATACAATGTTGCGTTCTGTGAAACAAATTCCCGTACATGACGTTATGATCGATGTTTCTATTTTTAAATTGAAGGCTACAACTAGAGAATTATTAGTGAAATGACTTCACGCGTTTCTGATTTAATGAGTAAGAGTAAGCAGACTTGCCAACAAGCTTTTTTAGGCAATGGGTGTATAATTGTTTCTTTAAGTTGTGAAAAACTTCAGTGTTTGGTAGTATCTAGTCCGTTAAAACATAGTCAACTAAGTATAGTGGCCACACGTCACTCAGATTTAAGTTTTTCACATCTAGGGTGGAAACTTTATTGACGATGACCACGGTGTATCGTTCGGAGAAAATACCGTAAAATTTGGTTCTAGAATCAAGAGAGCGTGTACAAAGAGAGCTTCAAAGTACTAATCTATGTGAGTTATCAATTTTATTCCACTCCGCTCTGATTACTAGGCGAACGCTTTTGGACTCGTAGGTTTTTACCTACTCATCTATGCCGACAGCGTGTTAGACTTCGAGTATTCTTTGGGAACAAAAGCAAAATTTTAACACATTCACACCAATCCAAATACTATCGACGTAACAGACCCGTTAATGATAATTCATAAACTTATTTTTGGCCAATGTCATCAGTTACATTAATTTATAGAAACCAATATCTTCTGTTTTCATAGCATATTTTTAAGTTGCTAGTGCACAAGTGTATATCGCATATAAATAATTGTATTTTGCCAGACTTGGTATTATTTAAATTAAATTAGAACCACGAATCTGGGCTCATACCATCGATTAATATGTGTATGCGTATTCCTATGTTCTTTATTTGTAACCAGGAGGTTACATTGGCTTTAATGTGCTTTGGGATAGTTCCTTCTTAACCGGTTGAGAATTCCAGCTTAAAATTTTCTCATAATTACGTTCCAAACACGATTGAAAGAATTATCACCTCTTTTATGTATTTATCTGTCTTTTTTGTTATAAATGAGATTTATTTGTTCACATAAATGTGTTAACATAGTTGATTCTTTTATTGAAGTTACCGTCAAAAATTAATTTAATTAGTCACAATTTACCTGGTATACGAGGGAGAAACAATTTGATTTCCTCGCCAAGAATTAATGAATATATTTAATTCAACTTCAATTAAACTCAATTTGCCAATGCAAGTGAATAAGAAATTTCAAAAATTACTTAATTCCTAATCAGTCATATACCGACTGAATTAAAAAAAAATTCATCATCAATTTAAAATATTGCTATAGGCGCACTACTTGGACGTTAATGATTATTAAGTGTCATTCTAACAATTACAGGCGAAGTTGAAAGGGTTACTTTTTGTTTATTAACGTACCCCATTGTATCAATTACATTACACTTTTAATATTAGCTTATTTAGCATCTATAGCTTTGCCGTTACCTGGAAAGTTATGCTTCCCTTCCATACAGGATGCGTCATCAATCTTAGCAGCTGTGGCATTCGCTAATTTTCGCTTTTGACTTACCCTATATGGTGTTAGAATCTTTTATTACCGTCAACCCATACCCGAATTTATTGTAGATAGCCTGGTAGCGTATCAAATCAAGTTGGACATGTAACATTATTTTGGCACATGACAACTAGTATCGCGTACTGTACTTGCGTCGATGAACGCAAGCGTTTTATCTAAAGCCATTCATTTTCAATTAGACACTGGTCACATACTGTGTAGGTTTCATTGTG
Source organism: Phrixothrix hirtus (assembly GCA_024586415.1). Taxonomy (NCBI): domain Eukaryota; kingdom Metazoa; phylum Arthropoda; class Insecta; order Coleoptera; family Phengodidae; genus Phrixothrix; species Phrixothrix hirtus. Next base: position 9,728 of record JAHWXV010395174.1, on the reverse strand, counting down.
TTTGAATTGGGAAACAAGATAGAACATTTGTAAATTATTACGCACACCGCACTCGTATCGGTCAACGAAACGCATTTATTTAAAATTTCGTTGCCTCAATCAGATTTAGTTGTTTAGTTTAATTTTTGAACAAACATGGGTTTTATCACGGGCGCGTTAGGCGTTACGCCTACCAACGGCACTGATGGCCGCTAGCTCTTTGGATGAGGATGGGTTCCCGATAAAGTACACCAGTACCGTCCAACGCGCTAAAAGGAAGTCGAGATATAGGAAAAGAACGGGGCGCCACTATTCCAGATGGCCTCTCAAGGTATGGAACTATTCTCGGAATAGATAGAAGCAGTTCCCTGCCTCTTGTGAATTTGTCCTGGGGTTGCCTTTTGTTAAGACCCCAAATGTTAATATTAACTTTGATCGTGATCTAAATGGGGACCTTAATTAGTACATATCCTCTGAAATGTAAAGTATTATCAATTAACTTATTCTACTGTCAAAAATAAAAATCTATATATATTTAGACACAGTCAACGCAAGTATGCGTCCACAATCTAATTTAGAAGGAATGTAATAGTGATCTCCCTTCGCACGGGAAGGTTTAAGCAGGCTTCAAAAAAAAGGGGCTGGCTCAGGGACTTGTGGCTTAAATTGACTTCTGGCCGATCAGCGGCGAGATTTCGCTTACGCCTTTCTCAGGCCGACAATTAAGAAGCAAGAGAACAATATAAAAGGGGTACCTTAGTTTGATTCGTAAAATTACCAAAATCCCCTGTCGTAATTGATTTATAGGTTCCTGCATCTGCAGAAGAACATCACACGTTCAAATAAAACAGCTACGAGGTGGAACGCTATTCCATCTCTTAGGTTGGGTCTTCCAACATACTACACTATGCTGAGTCCCTAAACACACACCGAACGCTTCGAACAAAGAGCCAACACACGACCGATATTTTTTTACACCACTACGCGACAAATCCGTACCAATTTTTAAATGTCACCGGACTCTATCCGACGTGAAAATTACAGTTCTAAGTAATTATTAGATTCCTAATCGACACAGACGTAGAAAAAAACGCGTCTGTCTTTTATCCGACAGGAAGCTCTATCTTTTTTTATTTATTTTCGCTGTCCTGTCAACAACTCCGTTTCCAAAAATATATGGCGGCAAATTTAAAAAAAAAGAAAAAATTTTGTTCATTATTCGCGGAATGCCAACAAAATTTGATAATTTGAAGAAACATATAAGCTGCCTGTCTCGGGAACAAGTTATTTATGAGTTAAACATCAGAGGTTTATTGGTTGATGGAACTTTCTTCGAGCAAGAAACCTTTAATTTCAGAATATCCGTTTTCTTTTACCGAAGATGCGGGAGCTATTTATTCAGATTTTGTGACATTAGGCAAATATTTTAAAGTTTTGGGTAAGGAAAAATCTAAAGATAAATTTAGGGAAGTTGAAACTTCAATTTCACTTTTATTAGGTGGAATTTATAACACGATTCCCGTTTGGAAATCAGATAAAACTTTGAAAAAGGAACTTTTAACCAAAATATCTGGTTATATTGCGAAATTTGGAATTGTGTCTTGTCTTAATAATTATCAAAGTGATAGTGAAGATACTTCTGAATCTTTCGATGTAAACTCACGTAATATGACTGTGAATGAATCTGAACCACCCATCTTTAATCCTAATTGTCAACCTAGTTCCTCCGGTGTTAATGTTAGTTTCGGAAACTCGCCTCGCCGAACAAATTTTATATTTGAATAGTGAATCGGAACAAACAGTTTTAGTAAATGCTTTGCAAAGAGTTATAATGAAATCAACACCAGTATCCAAATGGAATCTTAAGTTTTCCAGAAATAAAAAGTTTTCCGTGAATAGTGTTCTTGAACGCGCTTCAGAGTTACAAATGTTAGTGATTTTGAATTGACCCAGAAAGCAACTCGTCTTTTCAGTAATCAAGCATCAATTTGGTTTAGATTCATTAGTAATGAAGTTATATCTTGGTCAGAGCTTGTCAACGATGAGAAAGTATTCGAAAAAATTAAATCTCAAGCTCAAGGACAATCAAAGGCAATTGAAATTTATGTAGTCGTGATGAGAAATCTTTTTGGCCGGTTTAGTGAAAAATAACTGAAGAAAAACAATTACGTATTTTGTATAAAAATATTTTGCCGGTTTATCAGACACAATTAATAGGTCTACTGAATATTACATCTATCCACGAGCTCATTTTTTATTGTAGGCGAATTGAAGAGACTCGCGATTCGGTTAGCAATTTTGTTCCGCCTTCGCGACGTCGCGTCGTTCTGATTTAAAACCCAATTTAACTTGTATGGAAACCCCCTGTTTCATTAAATGTGGCTTCGACTCATGAAGTACCCTCGATATCGGAAAAATGCTCTACGTCAAATCGTGGCAAACATTTTTCAAACGTTAATAATCAAGTCAGATGTTGGAATTGTGACCAAAATGGTCATCGTGCAATGAAGTACAGAGGAAAACACACGAAAATTTATTGTTTTAAATGTGGGAAAAAGGATTTAACCCTTATGAGTTGTCCTAAATGTAACCGTAATAATCCAAAAAACGATCATATGGGGCAATAATGGACCGTTTTGCCGCTAGAACTTTTTCAAATTCGATCTACTTTGAGAAAAATTTAATTGATGATAGGAATTTTAAATTTTCTAAGAATTCGTTTTTTTTTAATTATGTTATGTATCAGTGTGGTGACGATCAAAGGTTTTTCGTCACTGTAGACATTTTAGGCATACAGTTGACAGCTCTGTTAAATTCAGGTGCTACGCGCACAATTATTGGTCAAAATTGATGGGATCTTTTGTCGTTACTAAATTTAATCTCAAATAAAAGAAACAATGTAACCTATAAAGTTGTTAATAGTGATTATTTATCTACTTTAGGCACAGTTTCTCTACCGATTACATTATGCAAAAAGACGATCACTTTAGACGTTTTAGTTGTTCCTGATGTTCCTCACTCAATAATTTTAGGAATAAATTTTTGGAAGTCAATTGCCATTGTACCAGATTTACTTAAGGATAAATGTAAATTTTATTCACTGGAAGTAATGTCAATTTTATTCAGTCTCGGTCTGATTTATCTTTTGATCAATGCAGCCAATTAAAACAGTTATTCGAAAAACACTTTACGTCTAGTTCAACAATATTAGGTTGTGCTACATCAGTTAAGCACACTATTAAGGCAAATTCTTCACCTAATAAACAGCGATATTACCTAGTTTCTCCGGCCATTCAAAAACCAATTGATTTAGAACCTGATAATATGCTCAGTTTAGATATCATTAAAAAATCAGCCAGCGGTTGGTCTAGTCCCATTCTATTAGTCAAAAAGAAAGACGAATCTTTTCGATTTAGTGTCGAGTTTAGAAAGTTAAATAAAGTTATCGAAAAGGATGCTTAGCCTATGCCCTGTTTCAGCAATTTTAGATTGTTTGCGTTATGTTCGTTTTATATCAAGTGATATCAAGTCCGCTTATTGGCGAATTCCTAAGGACGAGGGGTTTAAACAATACAGCGCTTTTACCGTGCCGAACCGTGGATTGTTTTATTTTAAAAGAATGCCTTTTGGATTAACTACTACACCTAGTTCCTGGCAAAGATTAGTAGATACCGTGTTTGGACCAGAATTAGAGCGGTATGTTTTCGCCCATCTTGACGATGTAATCATTTGTACCCCCGATTTTTGACAAACATATTGAAGTTTTGGGCGACATTTTAGATTGTTTATCTAAGGAAGGTCTTACTCTTGGTAAAGATAAGTGCCATTTTTGTAAATTGAATTAAAATATTTGGGATATGTCATCAATTCCAAAAGATTATTGTGTGACCGAGACAAAGCTTCAGCCATCTTGCAGTTTCAGAAGTTAGACGCATCATCGGTATGGCGTCTTGGTATCACCGATTTATACCTAATGTTTTGACTATTATAACATCGCTTTTCGCATTAACCTGGAAAAATTGTAAATTTATTTAGTCAGAATTATGCGAGACCTCTCTTAATGAGATAAAAAATTCTTCAGTGTCAGTTTCAATTTTAACGTATCCTGATTTTCAAGTTCCATTTTCTGTTCACACAGATGCATCAGATTTTGGCATCAGTGATGTTTTAACCTAAGTGATTGATGGACATGTAAATGTTATTTGTTATTTCAGTAGATCTTTGACGAAAAATGAAAGGAAGTTCTCTTTCGATAAAATCTCTCAAATACATTACTATCTTAAATTAAAAGCAGATGTTACTCGTTATATTAATAAGTGTTCCGTTTGTATTTCTTAGAAACTAGAGCAAAAACAACCCTTAGGACATATGGCACGTCATTCAGTTGTTAGTAAACCTTGACAAACGATTGCCACCGATTTAGTTGGACCTTTACTTATATCTACTCAGGGATTTCCATATATTTGGGTTATCGTAGATTATTTTACGAAATTTCCTCTGTTTTTTCCGCATTGTTCAGCTACTGTTTCTGCCGCAACTCAACGCATTGACGAAAATGCTTTTTGTTAGTTGGCATACTTGAGATTGTGTTATGTGATAACGGCGTTCAATTCAAAAGCCGCGAATTTCAGAATATAGTAAGATCTAATGGATCGCGTATTAAGTTTAACGCGTACTACCATGCTCAGGCTAACCCTAGCGAACGGGTTAGTCATGTTTTAAAGACTATGTTGGCCTCCTACACCTAAGAAAATCAGCGTACGTGGGACAAATATTTAGGAAAATTTGCTTGCGCAATAAGAACTACGAGTTATGAAGTATTAGGCGTTACGCCTTATTTGCGAATTTTGGTAGAGAAATAGTTCTACAGATTCCTAAGAACATTTTACAAGACCATGAGGATGAGCAAAAACCGCAAATGGCGGATGGAAAACCTCTTTTTGAGAAAGCTCATCGTTTGGCAAAGTTGCATGAAGATATTATTAAACGTTTGGAAGAAACGCATGAAAAGAATAAAATTAACTACGATTTACGTCGTAGACCACCAAATTTTGTAGTTGAAGACATGGCCTGGCGTAAGAATTACGTTTTGTCAGATGCGTCGAAGTATTTTTCAGCTAAGTTAACATCGAAATTTGTCGGTCCGTTTATTATTAAAAAGAAAGTTTCAAATCAAGCTTACGAGTTATCGGATTCAACCGGTCTTTCCAAAGGTGTTTGGAATGCCAAAAATTTAAAACCTGATCCGTCCAGTGATTGAAGTTCCTCGTTTCCTTTACCTTGTTCCCAGTGTTAGTTTTGTATTCTTGTGGGAGTGAATTCCATCATTGTTGACTTTCCTCTTTTTTACCTTGATTCTTTTGAGTCTATGTGCATATCAGGTTCTTTCTGTGGGATTTACACAATAAGGTGATAGGGTGATCCTTAGCGTGCCCTCTTTGAGCATTTATCCAACATATAGATTCTATAATGTGTTCTTACGTTGGGCCTTTTGTTGCGTGCTACTTCGGGAGTGCGTTCGAAAAGCTTAATCCTACTCTATTCACAGTATCCTTTATTTGTTCATCAGTTACATTTACTAATTGTGACTTTGTCTAGGATAATTTTCCTTGACTATCTGATTATGACTTTTATGTTTTTGTTTTCTTGGGTTTTGGTGTCCGTGTTTTTTTAGTTGTTTAGCATGATTGGCTTTTCTGTTGACATTTTGTGCGTTTTGGTTCTGATGATTGGTTTTTGTACGTCTGTAAACTTTCAGTCGTTAGTGTTTTAATGTTCGTTTTTTACGACGTTTCTTTCTTCGAAATAAATCGTCGTTCTGTTAGGGTGGTGTAACCGCCTTCTTAATTCGTCGCATTCTATATATAAAGTTTATATATTTACATTAAATTTAGTTAATAAACATTAAGGTCAATTGTAATTTATCAACTTCTTGAACACATCTCTTATGATTGTAATGCTTCATGTTTTCATGAATTAGCATTGAAGGTCATTGTTTAGTAATCTAAATTAAAAGAAAAATCAATTTTTTGTGTTAATTTTGTAACAAGAAATTTTATTTTTAATTCCATTAACTCTAAAGTTATTTTAAGTATTTTTAATTTAACAAATCAGCTCTTGTTGCTAGTGGCAATAGTGGCAAAACAAAGGTAATGGTTTTCAATAGGAAAGATGAAAAGGAAATAAGTCACTTGAAGTTGGGGAGCGAGATAATTGAACAAGTGGATAATTTTGCTTACCTTAGCAGAATGTTTGCTAATGGTGGGCGAATAGATAGTGAAATTGAAAACAGAGTGAACGCAGACAGGAGAGTAATTGGCAGTATGTGGTCAGTAACCAAGAGTGAACAGTTAAGTACGGAAGCAAAGAAGGCTGTGTACAATAGTGTATTTGTTCCAACTGTTTTATATGGCAGTAAGACTTGGGTATGTCAGAAGAAGTACATGAGTACAATAAACGCCGTAAGTATGAGGTTCCTAAGAGCTGCATGTGGGAAAATGCGACGTGACAGAGTAAGAAATGAATGGGCCATGGATACCTGTCAGGTGAAGGAGACACTGCCTGAACTGTACGAAAGAAGTGCGTTAAGATGGTTTGGACATATGGAACGAATGGGTAGTGAACGCTTAAAAAAGACAATATATGAGACAGGCATGAATGGAAAACTAGGTAGGGGTAGACTGAGAAAGAGGTGGTTGAATATGATTGAAGAAATTGTAAAAGGATAGAGAATAAAGAGCGCAAAGAATAGAAGAGTTTACCAAAAACGTTGTATGAATTTAATGGAAAAAAAGAAGTGTGTAAGGACAGAAAGGAATGGAGAAAAGTAGTAAATGGGCGATAGTAGAGATAGTAGGATTAGTGGGTAATATTGGATGGTGTGGATAGTGTAGAGTGCTGGGAGTTTTGGTGAAGGGCGGTGGTAGTGAGAGGGGGTGGTGTATGAGTGCATGCAGTGGTTGTGAAAGTGAAGGCTTGTTACTGGGCTTTGCCTACCCCGCTAAGGGAATGGCATGATTTGTAGTAGTAGTAGTAGTAGTTCTTGTTGATATTCTTGTTTTTAATTAATCCATGAAGTAAATTACGTAGTTTTGTTAAAGGTCATTTGCAGAAAATAAATCCGAAGAATACAGTTTCGGCCCGTCCTATTTAAAATTAATGAAACATTCCGGCTCACATTTCTAGACAGTAACATCATCATGCTGCAAATTTTACTTCGGTATCCCTCGGATAAAGTTTACCGCCATAATGTAGTCAGGCAATTAATCTTTTTAAAAATATAATTTTTTGATTGGTTGATAATTTTTCATGCGCAAAACCTCGTTTTCCGTTTGTTTGCGTCCTTTTCAGATTACAAAGGGATTCGTTCAGAAACCATCGAGCAATAAACATATCGGTTGGTTAAAGTATAGAAAGTGTGGGCGCAAAGATTTTTAAATTAAATAACGCCCCAACTATTTCTAAGTTAGTTATAGTCTTACGATGTAGATGGCACTGCAAAGATTTAGATTATGTCAGTTTGAAGGAAGGAGTAGGATGCGCGAAGACGCGCGCATGCTACATTATTACGATCACTTCTTAGCAGAGAACCACTTAAGCATGTTATGTTAGGTTTAAGAAAGTTTATGTCAACCATCTTTACTTTATTTTAATACATTATTTCTTCATTAAAGTGTTTATTTTATTTTGCTCGGTGAGACCTACAATAGTAATAAATTTTCTGTTCGTTGTATAGTAAGAAGCTTCGCGGTTGTGTGCAGTGTTCTATATTGTAGATTTGATATTCCATAGGAGTTGGAAAATCAAGGTTTCCCGCTCATAAGGTCTTAGTACATGAACCATTAAAAGCACATTTCCTTCATCGTTCAATGCAGTAGAGAAGATTTGAGATGAGGTAGAATACTTGAGACGGAAGATTTCCTTCGTTGTGTAGTAAAACCGATTCATGCAGTTAAGGTGTACGTTAGTTTACTTTTTGTTATTTAATTAAAGTAACCGGGAAAATGGCAGAAGTTCGAGAGATGGTATGTTTTGACTTTATAAACTGATTTTTTTGCAAAGAAATTTAACTGCTAATATTTCAGTAACTTTAATTTGTAATCCTTCCACAAGCGTGGGCCTCTTCGTAATTATTACTTGGTTAATAAATTATTCTTGTAATTAAAATATGGATTGGTTAAATTAAATGTAATGTAACTTGCACTATTATTGTGACAAATTACTATTTTCAATTCATTATAATCGTTGTTAAACACGTAGTATTTTATTTGATTTCGAACTGTCAGCATACGATTTTATTAGCATAAATGTTTCATTTTAATTTCAGGTATGTTAAAGCAAGCGAATTGTGTTAGCAATCTATAGAAAATATTTTATTCAACGTTAGGTAACCGCGCAACCTGACCTGTACGAATTCGGTGACGTAATTACACTTTTCTAGCTTTTTTAGTTAACATAGCTAATTTCCAAAACAAAGTAAGGGGCGCACTCTTAACAAGCTTTGGCGATTTTTCATGTATTACAACCCTTCCCAGACGATTGCCATAGAACATCTTTAGTTAATAGAGAGCTGCGATCTCACGCTTTGCTAGGCAATCGCAACCTTTGCATGGAAAATGTAAATATAAGCATTCCCAGGGTTTAAATCCCATTTAGATTGTGGCAACCCAAGTTCTGAATCTTTATTAAATTTATGTAATAATAGCATATTATATTATCTATAAATGGGGTCATATACGGGGTGTCTTCAAAAATAATTATTATAAAGTAGTAAAGCTTACAACTGCTCTTACAACATGTTTATCACCATGTAACCAATTTTCAGTCTTAAAATTACACTAGTCAAAGGTCATCTGGTACGGTTTGTAAAATGCTCAAAGCCTCTATGCAAAAAGGCAATATCAACACGATCGCCTGATCTTAAAAATTTGTTGAGTTTGAACATAGGGACCATTCAGTAGAATCTGTTTTTGGATGGACGCGTACTTTTTATCAGTATTAACTAAATAGGCGAAACAGAAATTTCATAAACAAGTTTCAGGTCATAACGCTTTTCCTCGAGTTTCGCAAGACATCCGAAAAGTAGTAGATCGGGTGCTTTTTATTAACAAAACGTGTGCAAAATTATTGACAAATCGTTATCAATTTCATCAAAATCAATGAAAGCACCAATGTCGAAAAAGCGCATACGGCGCCACGGAAAATCATAAAATTTTTTCCGCGCAAAGTTTACATTGTGTACGAAAATAAGTAAGATGATCGATTTCAAACCCTTTTGGCAGATGAGACCTATTTGCATGTATTTGACTATATAAGTGGCTAAAATGCAAGACTGTGGAGAGGACGTGTTTCTGAAAACTGATATGTGAACCGCAAGTCTAAAAAATTAGTGCAACAACTCATACAACTGGAACCACCATACGCCTCTTTGAAGATGCCTTTGGTGACAAAGTAATTTTTGAACGGCTTTGGCTATCATGTACCCCTGATTTAATACCTCCAGACTCCTTTTTACAAAGAGTAAGAAAAATAATTCTGAACATCGATCTGAAAGACGTCATCACAATATTCGTGCATTCTGTCACAGCCGAAAATTTACATGTTGAATTTTCGAACTGGCGCACGACATCTTTAGAATTTATTCTAACTCACATATACACCGTGTCCCAAAAGTGTGGAATATCCTATATATCTCGGTAAATATCAATTTTATGGAAAAATGTTTCAAATAAAAGTTGTTTGGGATTTAA
>JAHWXV010395161.1:0-12215 GCA_024586415.1 Phrixothrix hirtus | reverse complement strand
ATTATTATTATTATTATTATTATTATTATTATTATTATTATTATTATTATTATTATTATTATTATTATTATTATTATTATTATTATTATTATTATTATCACTAGCAAAGAGTCCAAGGATTGATTCCGGAAGACTATCAACAAAGGGTAAGGTTCTGGAGATGGTTACTTCGACAACAAGCAATAAATCCTGGTTTCACCCACATCCTCTTTGGACTTACAAAGCAAAATTTACTCGCAATGGTATGTTTAACATACATAACATGCACCAATGGGCTGGCGAAATTCCCCATGCTATTTAGCAAACCAATCATCAAGTACAATTTTGCGTCAACTTATGGGCGGGAATTATCGGTGAAAGACTTAGACGACCACAAATTCTGCCTCATCGCCTGAATGCAAACAACTCTGCAAATTTGTTGGAAAATGATTTACTAAACCTCTTAGAAGACTTACCATTAGGTTTAAGGATGAATATGTGGTTTCAAATGGATGGCGCATCAGCCCATTGGGGCATTCAAACACGGCAATGGTTGAATCGCGAATTCCTACATCGATGAATTGCTCGCGGTGGTCCAATGATTTGGCCTCCAAGAAGCCCCGATTTGAGATGCTTAGAGTTTTTCTTATGGGGCCCTTTAAGAACATTAATTTATGAAGAAGAAATTGCAAATGAGGAATAACTTGTAAAACGAATAAATTACGCAGTTGCTAGAATAAAAGAAAATAATATGCTCCGAAACATGGCAAGAAGTATAATACGCAGATGCAGAAAATGTGTAGTAGTTGGAGACAGTCATTTTGAACAATTAATATAAAAACTTTAAAATGTTTACTCACAGTTTTTTTCTGCCACTTATGAATTCCATGCCAAAATTTTTATTCTGTAATTTACCTTGAAAGTTGAAGATTTTTTTATAATTATTTACCGCACAGTTTAACACATTAGTAATTATAATTTTATAATACATAAAACTAAGTGTACTAAATTAAATAAAGTGGTCAAGGATTCTACACTTTTATTTTACAGCCCATAACCCAAACAATAATTGTGTTGCTGTAGAAACCATAGGTGGCTAAAATGCAGGAGAACATTGCACCTGCCGTCAGAACGCAGTGTTGTTAATTTTAAAAAACTTACATTAACAATTTCTTAAAAACCATACATGTGCGGCTAAAACAGTCCTATAATTTTTGGCTCAGTTTTTGATGCAGAATCGTGTGGTGTAAATATTATTCGCTATTAAGGGTACACCCGCTATATATTCATTGGTGTGATTCTTTAGACAGTGTAAAGAAGTTCCCAAGCTTCTGTCCGATATCAAAGGAAAGAAGTACTGACTCTCTTATAAACAATCTATAAAAGTAGTTATATTAGGCAATTTTTGTAAGAAAATTCTTTTAGTATCAAAGTTAAAGATGAGTCAATTTTATTTTATTCTTGTTTCTAAACGTAATGTTGATCAAATTGTTCACATGTAAAAACCATTTCCTTTTAAAAAATATTAACTTTATTATTTTATTTGGTATTATGAGTCTCAAATTTATAATCATTAAAAACTAACTAAGTAAAAAATAATAGCATGCATGTATGTCATTTGGATTACCTATATGTACAATTGAAATTTCATACCAAATATGGCAAGAAAGTGTATTTCACCACTTTTTGTGCTTCATTATGATAACTATAGTTTGTGTAGATATTTTACTGCTATTTGTCAGCTTTATTTTGCTTTACAATAATTTTCTAATAATGTTCCAATTTTAAGCAAATGAATGGTATTTTAACGGTATTCTATTAGTTTAATTTTCACATGATGTGAATATAAAAGTGGCGGGATTTATGCTTTGGTATCAAAAAGTTACGCTTGTCAGATGGGTTTCAAATAAGAGGAAACCGGTCAAAAAATACTCCCTGGCATAGTAGGCTTTGACTGTAAATTTACTTCCAGATTCATAACACCATATGAGTTTTCTTTTTATCATTTTAATACTTCGTACTAGTTCATTTAATGATTTTAGGAACTTTCTATTCATAATATTTATTTATAGATATTTACTGTATCTAACGTAGCTATTATTAGTTTAACAAAGTAGACCGTTTGCACTGTATCTTTACCAATTTATTTCCTAGGACATTATGTGTAATTTTGGCCACAACTAATTTCTTTTGCTGCGATAACTCCAATCCCAATTGAAACGAAATCTGTAATGTATTTAAGAGAATGATATTCAGTTAGCCAATTTGCTAATGTATCTATATATTTCTTATCACGTTGTTGCCTAGCCCATATAATTCCACATTTTCACATGCAATTGATCTAATTCGAGCAAAATCTTCAAACAGATTTGAAATTGCACCACAAGCCGTCATGTTTGTTATCCGTCTAGCTCATTTTAAGTTATTGAAACCGTAAGTTGCGTTAATCCGCGTTATGTTTTAATATGTCGCATCAAATTATGCTCATTTACAATGCCGGATTAAGTTTCCAACAAAAATTTCTTGGACCTACGTATAGTAAACAAGCTTCCGTTTGCATAACTATATCGTTCCAATTGTCTAATCATGTTCAATTTTTTCGAATTGTAGTTATTGTTCCAATGGCGTACAAAATTGATATTATACAAACTGCATGCATGAATATTTCCTACTTGACTTCTGACAAACTCATTAATTTCTATTAAAATAAATTTTTGGATTAAATGTTTAAAAAACTTTCCATTTTATTTATCAATATTAAAGATTATTATAATCGGTTATGATTATAACAGACTAATTTTAATTATTTGCTTTTTCACAAATATCGAGCAATGTTGCTGTACAAATGAAACACAGAGTGTCTAGAATTAAGTAAAATTTAAATGGACGTAAAATGACTTTTTTTTGTCAGCTTGATAAGAAATCAATCATTATTTGCGCGTTTTTCCATTCTATAAAACATATTTCTTATAAAAATGTGCTAAAATGAATAATAAAGGAGTTATTTTGAGAAAACTATAGTTTTCATTGGACTGTATCGGTTGGGACATCTAATGTTAAACAGAATTCCAGTCTGTAACGATTGCTTAAAAAATTAGCTAGTAAAAGTTATTTCTGGGATTAGCTGCTTCTTAAGCTTCCTGTTCAGGGTAATTATTAAGTTATATAATTTTTAAAATCTTTTGGTTACGGTAACTGTACGGCGGCGTTTCTATGTTAGTGTTAAAGGCAAGTATGCAGCAAGATAACATTAGTTATATTGACGAACTGAGGAGATAAAGCAACAGTGATGTAGTCTGTGGGCACACTGCCAATCCAATGTAAGGAGATTCTTCTTAGATGGGGTTGTTATAGGGTACCAAACATTATTATTACAAAGATAATATAACAATTATAATGAAATTATAAGGAAGGAAAAGTTGTTTAACTATACTGGGCACCATCACAGTGATTTATGATCACGATTGAAGTTTAGACTTATACGTCCAAATCCTTGTTCCATTAGGTTCCACATTTTGGAGAAAATTATATTAACCTTACCTTACTTGACGTCTGCCTTTTTAAAGTGTTTGGTCTAGATGGAGACTATCATCTAGGTAAAAAGTAAACATATTAGATACTTCTAGTTCAATAGCCATTTCTGATGATGACCTGAAAAGCTATTTTTATAACGCATACACTATGCACATGGAGGACATTGCTTATATAAAGGTTTTGGGTATATCCAGATCAGTGGCAATGAATGCCTAGAGTACAGTCAAATATTCCACTTTCTCTACAATCGAAATGTTGCCAAATAAGATACATAGAAATACGGCTATACATTACTTTACTTCTTTTATAATAAACTATTTCCTAAGGTAAACTTTAATACAATGACTGTAACCCTTGATTAAATTTTGATGTTCTTACGTACACTCTAGTACAGCAGTTAAGTTCTAGTGATATCAAGGTACAGAAGCATTTAAGAAGTCCACAAATGGAAATTTCTCTCAAATTTTGTTTTTTTCAGAAACTTCGAAAATCATTTGCAGATTTTATAACTTGAAAATTCTATCGTGCGTTTTGATGCATGTACTCCTTGATTAATGTTCTTTTCAATACCAGCCCAAATTATAGAAAAAGTGGCGGAGGAAAAACTTTTATGTTTAGGACTAAATGCTGCTTGTAGGTCACAACACTCGTACAGATTGGGAAGCACAGATTATCCATATTTAAACTTAAAAATAATACAATCACATAATAACAATTGAAAATGTTGGCGGAAATATCCTGCATATGCGAGTTGCTTGTCCTCCGTTCTCGTAATATTTTCACTAACCATTTCAATTCAAGATCGTTTTCCCAGCGTTTTCCCAAAAGAATTTCAATACATTTTATTAAGCTTTCTGCTTCGGTTCTCTGAATTGTTGGATATAATGGAACTTTATCGAGGGACATTTCAATAAACTATCAAATTGCTTTTTACCATCTTCATTACCATAAAAAATTTCAGCTTTCATTAAAATCTGATCTAGTGTATGTGATCGCTTGAATTTAATTCGCTTTTCTGACTAATATCAGTAATTATGTTAAAAGACTCGGAAGTTTTTTTAATATCAAAAATAACCCACTCTATTACTAAAGCGCCACGTATTTTTCAGTGATTTCTATAATTCTGGGTCCTTTAAATATTTTCTTGACCCTTCTGAACACTCTATCTGCTGGAAGGAATGACTTTCCTCTCACGGTAAAGCTTAAAGTTCCTTTAGTGAAATAAAGTCGTGTGTATTTGAACAAAATATCTATTCTTTTGGCCAGCGCAGTCATCAGGATGAATGGAAAAATCAGGCGCTTCTAATGGAAAACACAATGGCAGAAAAAGCCCATTGACAGCTGAAATAGTGTCTGTAGAACCTCTTCTCGCTTGACTTTCTAACCAAATGTAAAATATTGGTTTTTACGGTAATGTATTCATCGCGAAAAGAACTAGACGGTCAACTGGCGAGAATAAGACACACCTTGAGTAGGAATTGTAGGAAGTACTTCTGTATGAATTTTTGTTCGCCGACCTTTAGTTTGTACACATAGTCAATTCTGTGTGTTTTTGAATACAGAATGGTCATACGTCTGCAGCAGTAGACCCAAAGCCAACGTTAAAGAATGTATAAAACGCTATAAAAATAACGATAGGAAAAATGTAAAGATTTTGTTTTGTTCTTATTGTATTACCTCTACAAAACACTGATATCGTATTCTGATGAAATATAAATTCGCTTAGACTTACCTCGTCTATAATGATTTTCCTTTGCTTCGAACGAGTATATAGAGGCTATGACTGATTCTAGCTTTTCTTCATCGTTAGCGAGTGCTGGTCCCCGTTTTGGTATTTTTTATAATTGTATGCACTCTATATACAGCTAGAGATCGTATTTAGTCGTTTCTTTAAAACATTGATATCCTCATAAATAACTTTTGGCAAACTAACTTTGTACCACTACCGATGCAAGTTTAGAAGTAAGATTCCTATTAAACAGCCTAATACACTAATAAAATTATCGAACTGGGTATTTACTTTTAAAATCGTGGAGATTTCCGTCTTCTCTCCTAATTTTTACCTAGTTGGATTTTGTATAAAGAAGTGCTTCCACACTCGAACCTTAACCAAATCAAATTAATAAACGATCCTGATTGACCTATTTCTAAATAAAGAAGAACAAAATCAGGGAATCAAAACATCACAAATAGAGCAGGCATTAATCTAATAGTTTAACCAACAAATTATATACACAACATTGGTAAACCATATCGAAACTTTCAACAGAAGCATTCCTTTCATTGTCAATGCAAGTGACAGAGCTTGCTGCATTCTGTAAACTTTAAGTATTATGTATTAATGATGCATGACTGTATACATTACATATTTAATAAATTTAATTAGAGTAGGATTCCTTTTAAATTCATTAAGAAAGAATTTTCTTAAGAAGTAAATGGGTTAAAATAGAAAATTATTTAGATCCACCTCGTATTATATATAAAATTATTCATTGCAAAAATTACATAGTAGAAATTCGTGATATTTGAAAGAAATCGATTATTTTGTGTTATCACAGACGGTCACCTCAGTGTTGAGGCCTGAATAAATAGTAAGCTACCATTGAAACAAGCATCTAGCTGACCCGTATGCTAAATATCTGTGCGAAAATTATACAGGCAAAATCTCAAATAAGTAATGCATATGAGAATGCGAGAACCTTGTTTAAAATTTATTTGTGCATCCAGATGATTACGATTGCGAAGGTTGAGATATATGCAATTTTAAGATTCTCAGGGGGGGGGGTAAAAAGTTAGTTAGTTATCGGGTTTTAAGCGACATAGTTCGCGGAGACAAAAGTTAACTTGAATAGTGCCTTGTGTCTTTAATTTTCAGATTCTTAAACTATTTTTATCAAAGTTTATTAATCCATTAGGCCATTGGTGCCGAAGTTGGGGTCACCAGAAATAATTTGGGATTTGAAATTTGACAAGATTCAGACAGGTATCGATCCGTGTAGTTCTACCCGAGATTGGTCTTCACGTAATTAAGACACAAGAGCGGCTTTCTTTTAAGTTTAGCAACATTAGAAGCATCAAAATGGTAAAGTGTCCTCAACGTACTTTTGTGAATATAAAGAAGGGGATCCGTCACCTTTTGACCTTTAAAGTAATTTATCAAGAAATACAAGACCATTTTAGTTTTCAAATTTACCTGTAGTAATAAAAGGAACATTGTTGCTTCCATTCTTTTTGAAAGAATTGAAACGAATGGATTATGACCTCTTAATAATTACTGGGTAAATACAAATTTTTGAGTATTAAGTTATTTATATGCGTATAAATTGTTCCAAACTAATTTTCTCTAAATTTTATAACCGTATTATATAGTAATTAAATTATTTAATGGAACTTTTGATAGTTGGGTACCCATTTAATGATTAATGCTTAACATGTTTGCTTACACAAGTGTCGCCAATGCAAGCTAGATGCGCTTCTTGAATTGGTCAGAGATTTCGCAGTTACCTGGAACCGTATTTTGGTTTTCCTTTTAAACACGCTACATGCGAATCTCGCTTGCACGGGTTTGCGTGTGTATTATTTGTATAATTTTATTTTAGGTATACATATATTTTATCTTTGTAAATTCACCGTTTATGTATAAATGTGAGCACGTTATAGGTTTATTATATGACGTGTTTGTGCCTAATTAGTGTTTCCTATAGGATCGGTCATAAATAAGTGAGTAGTTTTGGCATAAGTCCATTTATTTCAGCTTTTGATCCCGTATATATAGTACCATTAGAGTGGCTGTCTCCAGTTTTAAGGTAGGTCACTAATATCATAATATACAGGGTGTTTCGCAAACATCGCCTGATTGCAGTTTCGACTTGAGGACAGTGGCGCCTAGCTTTTACCGATTTTGTCTTGATTCTACAGTGTTTAGCCTCGCAAGTATCGAAGAACCATGCCTCTCTCCGCTGTAGCTTTGCCGGCTGTGGTTAACCACTCGCGATTATTTGCCACATGCGTTGTTGTCAATTTAGCCTGTGACACGAGAAGAATTTTTTATCGCATATATTTATCTCTCAATTCTATAAACCATATTATACTACACTTATGTAACAACAATTGTAACGTTTATAAAAATTCTTGATAATTTTCTCATTGAGTTAAACAATTATGTGAACGATAACATTTGGATGTGTAATTACATTAACAAAAATTAATTAACAGACTCCACAGTCGTTATTTAGTACTACCAATAACAAGTTAAAGCATTTGAATTTTTAGGGGAAAGCTTTGCAACAAAAACAGACAGAGAATAGGTTACGCAGTTTTCAATCCTGAAAAGGTTTATTGGTGTTTTCAAAAAATTTTGTGTAGTATAAACATTCTTAATTTTCTGTTACATTGTGGAATTTAAAATTTTTCTGTTGATGATTACATATTCTTGAATTATAGGTAATTAGAGTAAGATCTACATCCCCGACCCTTTTTTATAAATATTTCCATTAATATTCAACTATATATTCTTTAGCATCATAACCTTATGTAACCTCTTCATGCTTTTCTCTTAATGTCATACTATTTCCCTTTTATCATTGACTTTCATTTATTTTGAAAAAGTATGCTCTTAAATGGTTATTTATCACTGTAGCAAAGTAATCATAAACAGAAATTACACTTATAAAATAATAACGTATCTTAGCGGGCACTATTAGCGACACTGACCTCTAATATAAAATGGACCGATAAGCTATTGTTAGTTATGTAGAGATGTAAGTGTATACATATGACTATACGAGTGTGCATACATCCTTTAGAATGTCATACTAACTGGGAGTTATCGTTATTGGATTGTCAAGGACAACTTTGGGACTGCTTGATTATAGGACAAGCTATCCTTTAAATGTCGAATATTATGACAGGCGATAGCAAAAAGCATAATTATACCCGCACTTTTAAATGTCAAAAATCGCAAAAATGGACAAAAGTTTCTTGAATGTCAATCCCAGTATATTTAAAAATTGCATTCTCAGAAATCTTATTAATTTATCACTATTAATAGCTGAGTAATGTCAGGATAGTTCTGTAATTAATATGCACTGATTATTAACTTAATTACGAAGTTAAATTTTAGAAAGATATATGGTCTAGGTAGGTAAACAACTTGGTTCAGTTAAATCTTAGGTCACTATTTCCTCTATTTCTGGAGCTTGTAATACCTACAGATAGCTTAGTTATTAGTTTCAAACCTAAAACTATATTTGTAATTGCCTTCATTCAAAATGATTAAAGAATAGAAATAATAGAATCGTATGATTATTATTAACGCATTGAATTCTAAATAGGTAACTCTGTTCAGAAATCTTATTAATACCAGTTATTATACTCAAATTCAATAAATATTTCCAAAAGTACAATAAATTGTAAACGAAAATACTGAAAACTCCATCCAATATATTTTGGTAGAGTTTTATCTTATCTTCTTAACTGTAATACTTAACCCGCATTTTTGTTGTTTCAGTAAAGTTATCGCAAAAGTTTGAATGCGTATTATGAAACCGTACATAAAACTAAAGTATGTACGAAATATTCAATTTTGGCATTTTAAATTTCTAAGTAAATAAATGTACACCGATTGACGAAATTAAGGCTACTGTTTATTGATTAACGTATTTATTCAGAATTGAATTTGTATACAGTTCTTAATTTGTTCAAAACTAATTATTTCAACGATATCATCGTAAATTGGTTGATCCATTTTTGCAGAAGCTAGAGGCATCCTTTGCCGACATACGTATTAGTGTTAAAGTAGCTATACATAATTTATACTATAATTAAAAGTTAACTGCTGACGATAAATTAAAGTCCTAAAATATTAGTCGCGAAATCGATATAAAATATAAGTTTTCAGGAAATTCGGAATACGTTCCGGTTGTTTCTAACTAGGGAATATTAAATCTTATCACAACAGTCACTCATATCAACCTATAATAGAGATTATTCAAGTTGATAGACACAAATAGAATTTACATTTTCTGTATACATAATAATAATAATGACCCAAAGGTTCATCAAAGTGAAAAGGATACTTCATTTCGTTTTTACACGAAAATGAACCTGCAGGGTATTATCATTTAAACCTATTTAAAATGTTTATATTTCATGACAGAATAATTCAGAACTAATTTAAGTGTAAGGTCAAGCTTTCTCACATAAACAACTAAATTATTGCTCTTAAAAACTTACAGGAGGAGCAGTCAAGATAAGAACGGCAGCACTCAAATGCTTCAGGTTTAAAGTGTTTTTATCTTCTTCTTCCCTATCTTCAGCTGTGGTGATTTGAATGGAGCACTGCCTTATAGTAAAAGCTCTCTTGATAGTACCGTTAGAAGGAAGCACGTGCGATGACGAACGGCGAAACGGACAGGAAGCCATAATGTCACTACACAATATTATATCATTTATTTTAACATGAAAGTCTAGAATTAGTGCTAGTTAATTAAAAATTCTGAGTTAACTCTATGAGTTTGTCAACTTTTATGGTGTTAGTAGCCACGTGAGTGTTTGTACGGAGTACGAAAGCTCGCAACGAGGGTTCAAAAGAAACGGCGTTACCAACCACAACGTCGGTTCAACTAAATAGCGTTGTACCGCTTTCGAAAGATTCGATGCTTTCTGACGACGCCCGCGCACTAAACTTTGAACATTTTTTCACCCCTAACAATTAAAACTAACTTTTTACTTTTTCAATTATTAATTGTAGCAGTTATGACCTAGTTACTTAAAACCTCAATTTGCTTAAAATTTTTAAGTCTAACAAAAATTGTCCTCCAGTTAAAAGCAGTTCTAGTTATCAATAATATAACAAAGGTTTAGAGGTAAAAAATTGTGAAAAAATCTCGGCGGAATTGTACCTTAAAGTTTTGATGTAATATTAATATTAATGAAATCCCGTGCTTTTCCTTTTTCTTAAAAAATTCTTGAATAGGCTATATTTGTAATCCCAGTTGAGCAACAACGGGAATGACTTGAATTGGAAAGAAACTTATTAAGGTGTTTCTAAATTTAGTTTCATCTTCAAGGTAGTTTTATGTTTGTCACAAACATACGAAATACTACAATAATTCAGTTTTTCATAAGACTTCGTTTTACACAAACAGTTTAAAATCCGATTGTTAAATGAGCCATTAGGTGATTTAAAAATTCTTTCAAAGAAATTCTGACGCATAAACTAGCTTTGAAATTGGTGCTTTCAGCTTTACTTTGTTTCTTTCGCTGTCAACGTTTTGAAACCCTTCGATGCTTATTGGACATATTATAACAGTTCCGAAATTTTAATCAAGTACGAGTTTTTAAATTTATCGTCTACTGTTCTCTTAATTTAGAACTTTTAATGAACGCTTTCAAATAAGTTATTCCCTAAACTTTAATGTGAAGGTGTTTCGTTTAAGTGCGATAATTTTTAAGACAAACTCTTCTGTGATTTTTATTAATTTGATTCACTTACATAATTTGTTCCTTAACACACGAATACCAAATTTGCGACGAGGTTTTATTAAAATTTTATCGTAAGCATCCCTTTATTTACCATTTAATTTATTTAATTGACCCAAATTTATTTTCAATGCATTGTTTACTCTATTTCTGCCTAGCAAATTATCGCTTGTTTTAGTTAAACTTCCTAAATATTAATTCTATAATATTAACTTTACGTACGCCTCAGAAACTTGTACGCTTATAATGTAATTGTGGATATTAATTAGTAACTTCATTCGAACACGTTTAATGATTTTACATTATTGGATATCTCCATGAGGCTGGCGGCAGAGAATGAGTACAAACAACATTTACCTTTGGAGTTAGTTCACCTAGGTTAAATCAAACTTCTATACCTAAGTGAAATTGGAATTTGTCTGCGATTTAGGACTATCTGTATCTCTTAGAGAATTACGTTGCTTTCAAGACATGTAAACATAACATATAGTTTAATAATGCTTTGTTCTTTTACCTCTCTGCCCGTTCACGTATTCCCTTTAAAGTCAAACATTCCAAATAAATAATAATAAAGCTTACACGCCTTATTAACTATATTGTTGGTATTAATCCAGTTTTGTTCAATTTTGATGGCATTCGGCTTCGAAGTTTCATTAAAATCTCCCCGAAACTAACGCTTTCGGTCGTCTGAGCCACTGAGGTATGAAGCGTACTTTGTAATTGCTCGCCATTTTAGACAATGTGGAAGGACTTCTGGGGCGAGGGGTGAAGGCGAGAAGCGGCGCTAAAGAAAGCCTTGGAATAGTACCCAGGACGGTAGAGGAACAAAGTCGTAAGCGATTAAGTTTCTGATGAAACAAAGTTTCCAAATGGCAATACCATCGCAATTTTTCACTGAACTCCTTACATTTGACAAGTAATACTTGTTCTTTAAAAAACAAATATACAGGTTATTAAATGTAGTTGGCAATAGAATAAAATGCACTTCGTTAGTACAAGGGCAGCACCGATAGTTTCTCTAAACTAGTATTTCTAGTGAATCAAAGAATCAAACATACCATAAAACAAATGCTTGTTGTTTTCTATTTTGACAGTTATAATTTAGTTTTGATGACTACAACAGTCATTTTGCAAGCTAATTTCGAAGCGAGTGGACCGCAGCGAAAAATGAATTTAACGAGAGAAACTTTTAGAGCCATGATTTACTATGATTTGGAAAG